>CM055194.1:17050656-17145656 GCA_029224185.1 Karalla daura
AGCGGCAGCCGCCGCCGCCGCCGCAGAACACCACCGAGGTAGAGAGACACTCCTCGCTCGGCCTTTTTTTTTCTTCTTCTTTTTCATTTTCATTTTTTTGGAGTTTTTCCTTTTTTTTTTGGGTTTGCAAGTGAAAAAGTGTTAAATCTAGATGAGTTCAGGCCTGGGACAGCAAGTTGGATTGCTTTCTTAGGAACAAAACCTTTTTCTCGCTGAGGTGGGAGCAGAGTAAACAGCGGAGCTTGGCTCGATGGATCCCGATGATTGCTTTGGAGTTTTGGCAGGACACGGGAGTGTTGCTAATAACACCCCTCAGGGATAGTTCTGCACTGAGTCATCAGTTGTGTGTTTTTATGTAAAGTGATGGCGGATAATTGTGCATTTACGTGTATCTGTTTGTGCGTGTGTGTGTGTGTGTGTGTCTCCTTCTCTCCCTGTGGCCTGGATGCGTCGGCTTGAGCAGACCGTGAAGCAGGACCAGTGAGTACCGAATTCCTGCACGCCTCATCCTTTCTATCTAGTATGACTCGCGCCGGTCCGCTTTGTTTGTTCCGCAGTCTTGGATTTTGTTGACAAACCCCGGGTTGCATGAGTTCACGCGAGCTTTAAAACTCGAAACGTCGAAATAATAGACCAATAAAGTTTCCCTCCCCCCCTCCGCATCTCATTGGCAGCTCTGTTCCACTCTAGTCTGGGTCGGGATTGAAATCGCCGATGCTGAAACCCTACGTGGCAACGCTTTGTTTCAAAACACGACTTGAGTGCCGAGATACAAAAGGAGGGCGGGGGTGGGAGGATTGGGGTGGGTGGGTGGGTGGGTGGGTGGGTGGGGAGGGGGGGGGTGTTGGTTGGGTGGGGGTTGCAAAAAGGAACTGCGGCAGTGCCAAACGGGCTGAGGCAGCTCCGCAGTCTCTTCTGCCGCCTTAAAGAAAACTTGAAGCGTTCTCTTTCTTCTCCTCGCTCCTACAGCGTGCGGGCCGATCGATGCCGCCTGATATTCTTTCACATTCATCTCCGCGGCTTATGAGCCCGACATGATTTATGCAGTCCCTCTCACCTCATTATCACCCTCTTCCGTCCTCCCGGCGCTCGCTCTCTCGCTCTCCCTCTCCCTCCTCCCTGCTCCCTCCTTCTCGTCGTCGTTGTCCTCCTCCTCCCCTGCTCACTCTCTCTCCCTCTCCTTCTCTCTCTCTCTCTCTCTCCTCTCTGCAGAGCTCTCTGTCCAATGGGGATAAGGGTCGGCAGGCAGACTACCTCAGCAACGGCAAGAAGAGGAAAGCTGACGAGAAGGAGTTCATGACGGACTATGTGAGGCTCTCATAACGCTGTTAAATGTTAAAGTGGCTGAGGGGAGACTCTCCCACCCTCCAGCTCTGCCAGATAAGCCCTGTCCCGGGGTCTGCCCTCTCCTCCTGCGCACTAATTGAAATATTCACACTCCCCTCCCGCCGACATATCGGCGCGTTGTTGTGGAAAAAGCAGATGCATTAGAGAATTTCCAGGGACCCGTTTCAGCGTGAGATGAATTAATCGCGGCTCGGTTCTGCGTCATTGTCCGAGACAGAAACCGCGATATTAGAAAAAACAAACAAAAAAAAAAACAGGGAGAGAGAGAGAGAAAGCAGCCACACCTCAGAGGACTTCACCTCTCCAAGTTAAACACGTGAAATTAATCACATTTGTACCGTCCGCTGGATTCACTGGGAGCCGTCTCGTCTTCGAGCAATAACATGTCAAGATATTTCATTTTCTTCTTATTTGCTTCGTAACAAATTGCATCTCTGTCTTCCTCTCCCGAGCGCCAGCGTATTATATTTATATTTATATATATTTTTACTGCCGCACGTTATTGCATGTGCGCTACGTAGATCAGACGGCGCAGAAGGAAATCTCTAATCTCACCTTCTCCCTCCCTCTCTCCCTCTCTCTCTCGCCCTCTCTCTCTCTCTCTCTCTCTCTCACAGGGCAGCGATGCGGATAAGAGCGATGATAATTTGGTGGTGGATGAGGTTAGTAGGCGGCCGCCGGCCTCCGTTGGCCTCTCTTCACCGCTTTCATCTGCATACATCATGTAAACACACCCAGCAGGACCATCTGAATAATGATAATAAGAAAAATAACCTCCTCCGATCCACCTCTGCCTGCCCTTATTTCACGCCATGCACCTTAAAGCCCATGCGTGCACGCCCACACTCACACACGCACACACACACACACACACACACACACACACACACACTCAGACACACACGCTTGTTCATGCAGGTGCAGGTGTTGTGATTTCGCACAAGTCAGAGTTCACGCAAAATGGATGGAAGATATCGGAAAATACAGTTTTAGCAACACAAATGGACAAAAAACCTCACCTTGAGCGCAGACTATGCTGTCTTCTCCTATTATTTTTTATTTTTTTGACATCCAGCTGAATGCGCTCGTCCTCCGAGCGGCCCTGCCCCCGTCGCTGAAAGCTTCTACTTTACAACGTCGGGGCGCGTCTCATTAGGAAAACTTCTCCGGTGCCAGGAAGTGATTTATTTTATGTTCGCCGCCATTTGGAATCAATAAAGAAGAAGAATAGACGGCGCGCGCAGTTTTTCTAGTCTGTCTCGGAGACGATCATCAGGTGCCCATTAAGAGCTCTGACACACTGAGTTTTCTGGCAGGAGTCGTTCGCCGCGTTCCCTAATGCGTTCTCGATGGAGGTGACGGAGGACGAGCCTGCGCAAAGAGCCAGAGAGGCATCAACCCAGCGTCCTCCAAAGTTATCTTTTCACCGCGCGTTCCTCTCAAAATTGTCGGACTGACTGGAAGTTCCCCCGGCGAACTTTGGCAAAGTTCAGACGGCAACAAACAATCGTCTTTGCGATGGAGATTTCTTCGTGGAATCTCTCGCCGTGCCAGACTGGAGGAAACTCGTCCGAAACGTTTTGTATTTCCATGGTTTTATTGGATATTACATTTAGAGAAAATTCAGTTTTTGCACCATTTTTATTTGACACAACCTGGTTACGTGACCCCTACATCACGTCTGCTGATTTATGAATGCAAAGATTGTGTTTCCGTTACGATAAATCTTTGCATCTTTGACACGTCTGGAGAAAAAAAAAACACCTCGAGAGAGCGTAAAAATGGTTCAGTGATATTTTAGATTTTCTTTGTTTCTTTGTTATGATATATTAGTATCGACTTCAGGTTTTCGACGACCAAAAACCAAGTTATCAAGATCCAAGAAAGTTGATGTCACAGATTATTATTTCTTAAAACACACTTCATACATATCAATGTCTAGTGCTCAAATTTGACTAATTGACTAATTTGACTCACTTCATATATGTCACAGAATCAGATTTTTCAAGGCACAAATGAAATGCCTCTTAAACCTGTCACGGTTTTCCAGCTGACCCCTGCCGTGCTCTAATGCAGCTTTACTAAGGAACTCTCTCCACCTTTTCTTTCCCTCCTCTGATAAAGTTTTGCCTGTTTTTCTTTCATCATTCAGGACCCTTCGTCCCCCCGCAGCGTGCAGTCCTACTCGTCCCGGGAGAACGGCCTGGACAAGATGCCCCCGTCCCGTAAGGAGGGACCCCCGCAGGCCAGCCCCACCTCGCTGGCCTCGTCCAGCAGTGCTGCCTCGCCGTCCCGCGGCAAAGAGCCCCCACAGGTACACACACACACACCCACACACACACACGCACACACACAGGCATGTGAGTCCATATGCCTGTGGATCGCACACAGAGAGAGACTCTTGAATAGCTTTGGCAGACCTGGATGATGCGGAGCACGCTCGGTATATTTCACTATAGGACATCAGTAGTTTCCACGCTGTCAGCACACAGTATATTCCGCGGCGATGTGGGGGTCAGGAGTTCGTCGAGGAGGTATTATGCTGTATATTCAACATCCCACACGTTGAGCCTGTGCCGCTGACATCCATCAGTGCTCCTCGGGTCCCTCCTGCCCTCACTCATCCTCGCTGTTGCTCTGTTTTTTTTGTTTGTGTGCTTTTCTTTGCCATTCTTCTTCTCCTTCCCTCCTCCTCCTCCTCCTTGCTGACTCTGTCCTTCACTGTTTGAAATTGCCCCCCCCCCCCCCCCCCCCATTTATCCAGCTCTTACGGCAGCCTGTTTGTGTAACTTGTCATTCTAGGTTTATTTTCCTCTCTGCCGTCCTAGTTTTCTAACACCTCTCTGCTCCTTCTCAGAGGGAGAAGTCGAGCACTCCAGGTATGAAGCCGGGCACCCCCATGTCTCAAGAGTCCAACACTCCGGGGCCCAGCGGCCCTCCACAGTTCAGACCTGTCCCCGGCAAACCAGGCGTCGACCTCGGTAAGACCGTCCTGCCACTGCGTCATCCATACGATCCATCACCGAGATGAATGCCTGGATTGAGCAGCTGATGGAGTTAAATCTGCCTTTTTTTGGTCTGAGCACCTCCCCCCCCCCCCCTCTCTCCTCCTAGCCTGCTCTCGCTTTGTTGCAGCATGCATAGCGATTCTATCAGCGCGGCTCCACAGTAGTTGGTATGGGTGTCGGCCGGCTCGCCGCCACCCACCGCCATCTGGACTTAATAAGCAGCTGTGGGCAAAAAATATTCAGCGCCCTCACTTTTTAAATGGAAAGATTAGGAGAGGTGATGGACTGTGACTGTGAGCTGCTTCATAATGAGCCTCCATCTATTCCACTGTATCTCTTTCTCCCTTTTTTTTTAACCCCCCCCCCTCCCCTCCCCTCCTCTCCTTGTCTCACATCACCTGCTATTCACTGCTGCGCCTCCACACACAGCATTATGTATGCATATGTCCATAGACGCGCCTACATGCATAGAAAGAGGATGTGTGTCCGGAGGGCCAACGCACACACATGCACACAAACGCACACATGCTTGTGTGTGTGTGTGTGTGTGTGTGCCGGCTCGCTGCAGGGACTCCTGGCGGCCAGCAGGGGTCAGTAGTGGTCCAGAGCAGCACTCACCACGTCCCTAGCTGCTGTGTGGCAGGCGGCAGCTTGTTCACAGGCCGTCAGTCACAACTGTCTCGCACCCCGAGAGTCTCTGCAGACCGAGTCACCTCAATAAATCATTCTGCTCGCCACCAAAATCAAGGCAGGCACACTGCTGTGTGCAGCATCACACTCAATACTGTGTTTTTTTCCCCCGTTTTAATTCATGCAGTTTAACTACTTAACGTGGTTTCTACCCAATCGACCACAACTTTCCTGTTATGTATAGGTTTAACAAGGGCTATTGTCTTCTCTCTAAGACTGTCACAGGAAAATAAAGTTCTTTTGATTCTGTCAATAAAAAAACCTGCTTTATTAAATTCTAATTCATGAACTCTCTTTCACTTCTCTCTCTCTCTGTCTGTCTATCCCTCCCCCTCTCTCTCCCTCTCTCTCTGAATCTGTCTGTCTCTGGTCTTTGTCTCTCTCTCTCGCCACTCTGCTTCTCTCTGGTCTGTCTCTCTCTGTCTCTCTCTCTCTCTGTCCCCCCTCTGGTCTGTCTGTTCGGGGGTCTCTTTGGGATCTCTCTCTCTCTGTTACCCTCTGGTCTGTCTGTCTGTCTCTCTCTCTCTCTCTCTGTCTGTCTCTCTCTCTCTCTCTCTCTCTTTGTTACTCTCTGTCTCTCCCACTGGTCTGCCTGTCTTTTTCCTTGATCTCTCTCTCTCTCTCTCTGTTACTCACTCTCTCCCCCGGTCTGTCTGTCTCTCCCTCTCTCTCTCTCTCTCCCTGGTCTGTCTCTCTCTCTTCCTCTCCGGCCTCCTCCTCGTCCACTCTCGGCCCCGTCCACTCCTCCAGCTCTGGGTCTGAGGAACCCCCTGGCGGTGCAGGGGGCGTACCCCCCGGGTGCGTTCGGCCTCCCTCCTCCAGGAGTGAACGGGGACCTGCCCGGGGCGGCCGGCTACGGCGCCGGCCTCCACCTGGTCTCCCCGCAGATGAACGGAGCCGCGGCGGCGGCGGCAGCGGCCGCTGCAGGCTACGGACGCTCCCCCGTGGTGAGACAGCAGCTCAGTGGATAATCTGCCCTTGTAGCATCTGACCGCTCACAGAGATGCAAAGATAGACTGTCATGACCGTGATCTTTGCTCCGGTTTGCTTGAACAATCTCCCCCCTCGTCTACTTTTCATGTGGTATCTCTTTTTTTCCTAAATCAGGGTGTCTCTTTCTCTTCCAGGTGGGTTATGAGTCTCCACATCCTCATATGAGGGTTCCCGGGCTGCCTGCCAGCCTGCAGTCTGCAGCCTCTGGAAAACCGTGAGTTTTTTTCTTTTCTTCCTCCCCTCTGTCGTACCTGCTATCGCTCACATCTCCACCCCTGTTCCCCCAACAGCTGCACCTATGCCCTCCTCACATTTCCACATCAGAGAAGAGAGAGGGAGGGCAGCAGGAGTTATGGGAGATAATGAAGGAAGGAGGGAGATATTTTATTAAAGAAAGCACCCTCTGTGAAATCAACAGCCTGTTTTTTGAAAGGACGTTTAAGAGAAAATCACCTCGAAAGTGTTTAAATCAGTTGTCGGCGCTGAGAGTCTCTCCACGTGAATGGAAAACGTAAAGGTCGCGATGTCGGCGAAGAGCTTCAACGCGCTCTTCAGGCACTTCAGCATGAGTGTTTTTTACTGATTGAGACACGTTTTAATGGACGTTTGGTGCTAGTCACTGGCTGTCAGATTGTGTGGAGTTTTTCTCTCTTTTTTTTTTTTTTTGAAAAGCAGAAATCACAAGTTGGCGGCGATGAGGACTTTTTCAGCTTTCGTCTGAATAGGACGGATCAAATAACACTGTCTGCCTCTTCCTCCTCCTCCTCCTCCTCCTCCTCCAGCGCCTACTCCTTCCACGTGAGCGCCGACGGGCAGATGCAGCCGGTGCCCTTCCCCCCCGACGCCCTGCTGGGCCCGGGGATCCCCCGCCACGCCCGGCAGATCCACACGCTCAACCACGGCGAGGTGGTGTGCGCCGTCACCATCAGCACCTCCACGCGCCACGTCTACACCGGAGGCAAGGGCTGCGTCAAGGTGTGGGACATCAGCCAGCCGGGGAGCAAGAGCCCCATGGCTCAGCTGGACTGTCTGGTGAGACACACACACACACCCATGGTCACATTCAGACGTAGCCGAGCGGCCAGGCCGCAGCTCTCTGATGGTCCAGTTTCCTTCTCTAGTGCTAATATAGAAGATATGGAACATTGGTTTCGTCAGAAATGTCTGCGATGCTATTTTACAGGGCCCATTCTTATCCTTCGTGCTTATCTATCTAGTCTTAATGGACGTCATGCTTAGGGAGTCAGTGGAGATCTGCCAGTTTTACAGACTTTTACAAAGGAACAGTCGTATGCCTTCAGAGGCAGAAACACATTATTTCAGACATGGGGGCAGTGGACACTATGTTTTGTGACATATTCATATTTTGGGGGTTTTTGCATCTTCACATTCAGATTTGCCTATTTTTACTTTGCTTTTGGGATCATTTGTGACCTACTGGTCAATGATCTTGACTTGCAACCCAAAGGCCTCAAATCATAGGTTTGACCACCCCCACCCCACCCCACCCCACCTCCACCCACACCCACCCACCCACACACACACACACACCTACCTTAAGAGTCACTGAACAAGGCACCCATTTGCTTGCAGGCTGTTGCAGTGGCACCTGATGTTTTTTCCCCATTGTGGGAATAAAAACGCAGGATAATTTATTTATTTATTTAGCTGCACTTCAGATTCTAAAATTTACATGTGAATGAGGCTGTGATGATGTTTTCTTACCTGCCACACACACACACACACACACACGTCTTTGTCCGGATTAGCCTGCTGCTTTTTAACGAAGTCGAGCTAAAAACCAGTCGGAAACATCCGCTGCTTCAGTGTTTTCACCATGTGCGAGTTGCCTCGGATAAGATCTTCTAATGTGAATGTAGAAAAATGCTTTTTTCCTCCTGTCTCCGTAAAGAACGTCAGTCAATCTGAGGCAGACTCGGATTTTGAATCCCGCTGTGCGTCGTCACCTCTGTTCCCTCCATGCACATTCCTGTCTCTCTCTAGTGTTTCTGTCAGAGTAAAAACCATGAAAAGGCCCGAAAGAAGAAGAAAAAAATCCATAAAAAACGTCATCCATCTGCTGTCTCATAAAGCTGCTTACTACTGAAAGCGATTCTCTTGTTTTTCCACACATAATAAAACAAAAAAACACTTCAGACAATGAATCACTTTCTCGACCCCCACCCTCAACTCCCCATCACGCTGTCCTCAGCCTCCGAGACGTTCTGTGACGTGTCGATTTCTCCGATCAGAACCGGGACAACTACATCCGCTCCTGCAAGCTGCTGTCGGACGGGCGGACCCTGATCGTGGGCGGGGAGGCCAGCACGCTGTCCATCTGGGACCTGGCCACGCCCACCCCGCGCATCAAGGCCGAGCTGACGTCGTCGGCGCCCGCCTGCTACGCTCTGGCCATCTCCCCCGACAACAAGGTCTGCTTCTCCTGCTGCAGCGACGGCAACATCGTGGTCTGGGACCTGCACAACCAGACTCTGGTCAGGTGAGAGAGAGAGGAGAGAGAGGGAGGAGGAGGAGGAGGAGGAGGAGGAGAGGAGAGAGCTGCAGAAACTGCATGTTGTCGATGGGCAACAGCTAATGCAACTCAGTTTAGTCTGTCAATGCTGTAAGTCCTTTTTTATTTTATCAAAGGAGACTCACGAGACTCCTCATCGCTCCCCTTATCTCTAAGGGTTCAAGATCCCTTTGACTGACCTTTTTGATCCTTTTACACTTTGTGTTTTATTCCTTTTTAAATTAGTCTTTTATTGCGGAACACTTTGATGTCTGTAAACTTCCCCAGCGCGTATGTCAGAATGCTAAACAGTATGAGGAGTGTGATGTTAATATATATCCGGGTGTCCAGGGACTGTTTAGTGACTTGTTGGATGCCTCTTTTAACTCTGAGAGTAAACATGAACCATGGTGTGTCGAGACTGAGCTCTTGTGCGTCTCCTCCTCTTGCTCCTCCTCCTCCTCCTCCTCCTGCAGGCAGTTCCAGGGCCACACGGACGGGGCGAGCTGCATCGACATCTCCAACGACGGCACCAAACTGTGGACGGGCGGCCTGGACAACACGGTGCGCTGCTGGGACCTGAGGGAGGGACGGCAGCTGCAGCAGCACGACTTCACCTCGCAGGTACACACGCACATGCACACACACACACACACACACACACACACACACCACACACACACACACACACATTTCCTTTGTTATTTTAACTGTAAGACCTTTAGTCAATTTAGCCTTAACCCATCCATTTCTGTAACCTGCTTTCTCTGAGGTTTCATGGTCCGTGTCCTGATGCAAAAAACACTGAAAACTGTTAAAGACAGTTTCATAAAAGGCTAAAATAAGGTCTTTCAATGACGTTTTGTCCTCCCCTCTGCAATGTTTCAACTTTCTGTCTCTGAGACTAAAGAAAGCAGAAAATTACTCACATTTGAGAAGCTCAAAATCCTAAAAGCTTAAATCGACTATTGGAGTAGTTGACTGTTATTTTATTTGTCAATTAGTAGTCATTTAATCTCTATTTAAATGTTATTTAAAGCCTATTGTGCTTGTATAACAAGTCCTACACAGTTTAATAAGTCTGACTGATAGATTGTTGTGTCAGACTGATGCTCAAAGCTGTGAGTGAACAGGCAGCTGATGATTGGTGATGCAACATGTCTCCCCCTCCCTCCCTTCCTCCCTCCCTCCCTCTCTCTCTCCCTCCCTCTCTCCCTCCCTCCCTCCCTCCCTCTCTCTCACCATCCCTCCCTCCCTCCCTCCCTCCCTCCCTCTCTCTCACCATCCCTCCCTCTCTCTCTCTCCCTCCCTGCCTGCCTCTCCTGCAGATCTTCTCTCTGGGCTACTGTCCGACAGGCGAGTGGCTGGCCGTGGGCATGGAGAGCAGTAATGTGGAAGTCCTGCACGTCTCCAAACCTGACAAGTACCAGCTGCACCTCCACGAGAGCTGTGTTCTCTCCCTCAAGTTCGCCTACTGCGGTATGGACACATACACACACACATACGCACAAACACATACACACACACACACACAAACAGAGGCGAGGCAGGCAGAACAAACCTCCTGCTCCTGCCTCTCATTATTCAGGAACAGACTCTTCCTCTTCCTCACCCCTCTCGGGCTGCTGTACAGACGGAGCAGGCGGCTCCGTATCTCAGCTCCCCCAGAGGTTTTATCAGCTGACGCCTGTGTGTGTGTGTGTGTGTGTGTGTGTGTCTGTGTGTGTGTGTCTCCCGTCCTGTAGGTAAATGGTTCGTGAGCACGGGCAAAGATAACCTCCTGAATGCGTGGCGGACACCGTATGGATCCAGCATATTCCAGGTGGGTCCGGGAACTGTCGAGTTTATTTTCTAAGCCAAAATGACTTGTCAGTAAACAGGTGATCTCAAAACAGAGATGACTGTTTGTTTTTTTTCCTTTTCTCGGGGATCAGTTTGGACCTGATTAATCCTCTGAAGTACAAATGGAAATGTTTTCATTGCTTTCAACAATGGGACTAGTTGAGAGGAGAATTTCTGTATTTGTCCTCACACTGTCTAAACAAATATAAAAAAAATCTAAATATTTAAGGATTCATTTGCACATTTGCAGGGTTGATTGTTAGTCAGTCAGACCCTGTGTTGAAACATTACTACAGAGACATGACAAATAAAATCTGTTCATACTTTCTGAAATATCTAAACTTCCCTGTGTTCTGGACACTATTGTAAAGTCCAGAAAATACTCAGAAGTTTTACTGCTTCAGATCTGGACAAATCCAGCTGAATAAAACGATATACGAGTGAACGAGTAATTTAGAGAAACTTGTCCGTTAGCGTTAGCAATAGCATTAGCATAGGACCCATTGGGTCTTGAGGAATTTTGCAGGTCTTCTTTTTTTCTTTAAGGACACTTTAAAGTGATGTTGTAATATTGTTTACAGGGATTACAGTGTTGTAGTGGACTCATCTATCACTCTTATACCAGACTATGAATTAAGACTGTCTGTAGCTAACGCTGCGTCCTCCCTCTCTCCAGTCTAAGGAGTCCTCGTCGGTCCTCAGCTGTGACATCTCCCCCGACGACCAGTTCATCGTCACCGGCTCCGGGGACAAGAAGGCCACAGTCTACGAAGTCATCTACTGAACTCTGATTGGCTGAAAAGAAAAAAAGATTAAAATAAATGTACCCTAATAATCCGGGGGTGGGGCCGAGGCTCCCTCCTGCACCAATGACTGTACAGAGCGTCGGTGGCATGGTAAACAAGAGACTCTCAACTCCTACTTTGTTGTTTTGTTTACGTTGATGAAAGAAGTGAGCGAGAGAGAGAGAGAGAAGCAAAGGGGCACAAAGTCGCATCTCTGGAAAAAGAAACAAACTGAACTTTGTTTTTAATGCTCTGAGAACGCTGGTTAGTCTGTAGCTGCGCAATTGTGGATTCCTCCAAAGAACTTTTGTTTTTGTTCCTTTCTTTTTTTTTCCCAATTTTTTTTTAAAACAAAATAAAACCTCTGTAGTGAACAAGAAATTAGCGAAAAAAAAATATTTTTTTAGCTTTTGAATCTTTTGCAGTTGGACAGCATCGAGTGGAAACAGACAGACGGGACTGACAAGGTGTGGTGAGGGTTGAGGGGGGTGTGGGGGGAGGGGAGGGAGGGGGATGGAAACTATTCGTGGAAAATGATTGTCCATATTCTGTGCTGTGTTTTTCTTTTTTTTTTTTTATTAAAAGTTCCAGTCTGGGTCAGCTCTGGCCCGGTTTTGGCCCGGTCCGGCGCCCCGGCTGCTCCTCGGGGCAGCAGATGTGTGGCAGATGGTGACGATCCGGCTCTTTTCCTTTCTCCTGGTTGAGTTTCAGCAGCAACATGATTGTATCGTCTCCAGTAGATTTGTGACAGAACGGGACTCTGTTCCCCCCCCCCCCCCTCTGTGTCTTTGCTCCATTTGTTTACGTCGAAGAACAAAGCCAGACTTTATTCAGGAGATGCTTATTTGTTTTTTAGGGGGGGTGAGTGGTGGGGGTGGAAAAGGGCAGCCTGGAACCAGCCCGGAACCACAGCCCCCTAAAAGGACAGGAATAGGTTCTGTCTGCTCACGTCAGGTACCGGCCGAGCGTGGGGAGAGACGTGGCCTCTGCTCCATCATCGTCATTAACACTCAACATTTAATGTTTTTTTTTTTGTTTTTTTTTTCTATTGTATTTGTTAGGGCACATATAGGCAGACAGGTATTTTCACAACTGCATCATGAACCTTGCTATATATGGACATGTAAATAAAGTTCTCTAAAGGCAAACACGGATGGTATCTGTGGATTGGATTTCAACGTTTCTTTTACAACCTGTGTGTGTGTGTGTGTGTGTGTATGTGTGTGTGCGTGTGTGTGTGTTTTGTCTGCCATCAGCTGTGGCTCATTTGTGATTTATGCGCCTCGAAAAATATCTTTTCTTCCATAGAAAAACAGATTGGATCAGGTATTAATGGTCGGCGCAGGTGTGACTGTGACGGGGCCTAGAAATGAGATTCTGTCTTTGTGTGTGTGTGTGTGTGTGTGTTTGTGTGTGTGTGTGTGTGTGTGTGTGTGTGTTGCCATGTTAATTACTGGCTGTTTTACCAGCCGTGGAACCAAACTGGGTCTTTGCCACGTTTAACTTGGACGTTTGAGAGAGAGAGAGAGAGGAAGAAAAAGAAGCGTTTGTTGAATATTTGTTTAAAGCAGAAGCAGGACACCAGAATAGCGGGGTTGCTCGCTGCGAGGCGCCAGGAAGCATCTTTGAAAGATTTTGATTAAATAAAAGGGAAGAAAACTCGGTGAATGCAGAGCAGCCGGTCCGCTCTGCTGTGTGATGGGAGCGTTTTCACAAGGCAGCGCAGAGCTCCGTCCTCCTGGCACCTCTGCACCTCATCCACACGCACACGCACAGCGTGGAGCAGGTTCGGACCCGCCGCTCCCCCAGGACCTGCTCTGTAAATAACGCAGCCGCACACTCTGTTGTTTGTTGTTGTTGTTGTTGTTGATTTTGAGCTGAGCTGGCTCGTAGCGAGGCCACGCACAGGTGACGATGGATGGTTCCAGTTTTTATTTCCCACTTGGAGACTGGAAAAAATCAGGATTTTAGGTAAAACCTAATTTCGTCCATCTGACTCTCCTGCATCTGCAGGGTTTGACCTCTGACCTTTTGGAAATGCACGATACAGCTGTTAATATTGATAATGGCAGCACAGAGCAGCTTCGAACCTATAAACCACTTAGATCTAAGGCGCAGTTTAAGCACTGACAGTAGACTGAAAAATAAACCAGGAAGCAACCTGTTCAGTGCTTCCAAACTGCTCCTGGATCAGTTTTAGTCCCTGATTAAAGTGTCGAAATCTTCTCTTGCACCCACGTCCACAAAACTCTGAGCCTTTGAAGAAACTCTGCCCTTGTCTGTAATTTTAAATCAAGGGCCATCGTCACGTTGGCCCAGTGGCTTAAGTGGTAAATGTTTTCTATTTATTTATTTATTCATTATTATTTTTATGGGTGTTCTGGAAAAACAATGAATCGCAGGTTTGTCTGTTGTTTTTATTTTGCGTTGTTATCGTTACCGCGATGGGACGGGCGATGTCCTCACCGTGTCAAAAACGGTTAAAGTTGAAGCGCTGAGAGCTCTTGTAAATTTAGTGTAAGTGGGCCGCTGAAAAGCTGCACTCTTCCAACTGTGCAGGAGGTTTGTTTCTGGTGGGTGGTGGGATTATGGGCTGTGGTTTTCAACTGAACAAAAGTGGCTCCCAGTGCGGAGCCACTAATGGTTATTTGGCTTCTTCTTTTTGTTTTTTTTTCTTCTTCTTCCCTCTGCATTTAAATCAATCAGAGACGCCTAAAAAGGATGAACACAAGTTTGGTTTTATTTTTCACACATAGTATTTTCTTATACAGCACATGGGAAATGCATCAGGAGGGAAGAAGACACGGTGCATTAACAAAAACAGAAAAACAGAAAAAGTTCCTTGGCTTATTAAAAGAGAAACCAAACATAGGCTTGTAAAATGGAAATAAAAAGTTTTCATAGTGTCGGAACGGAGAAAGCACAGGCGGGAGGAGGGGTCGGGGAGACGTTACCGAACAGTTAAAGAGGAGTATCAAATACAATGTCCCGAATATTCACGCTATACCACCAAAATGCATAGCCATTTATACAGCATCGTTCTGAGGAGTATACAAGCTTGTGTATGAGAGTATCGTCTAGGTTCTGCCTGTGGCTGACGGGCAGAGAGGGAAAGAGGCAGGCAAAGGCAATAAAGCTGTACACATGATCTCTGGACTTTAAGAAGCCCCTCCCCCCACCCCCACCACCCATAATTCCTCTGTCCTGCATTAGCATCTGCAGGGTCAAACACAAATCTCGCTTTAAGTTTTTTATTTTTTTTATTATTTCTTTTTTTTTCCGTTTTTTTTATACAACTGGAGCTAAATTGCATACCGGAGAGAGTAAAATCAATCCCTCAGTAAAACCTCAGCTGCGAGACAATTCACTCTCGTCAGATTTGTCTCGATTTATCGGCCTTAGTGCAACGAGCATGCAGTGAAAAGTGGGGGGCCTCCTCCACGGCTGCTGTACACTGACCACCGACTCGACGGAAACGTAGTTCAGTTGCACAATATGGACTGAAAACGGACTATAGCACATTTACTACCACTTCTGAAGGGGAAAAAAAACAAAAAACAGAAGAAAACAAAAACAACAAACAGAGGACAGAGGATCTTTTCCCCCCAAAATGGAGGCTTTGTTTTTTTTGTTTTCTGTTTTCTTTACATAGGACCGATGATGTCGTACACCCTCCGTCTGTTACCGTCACCAAGGATAAAAATACACAGATCTGGAAAAAAACAAACAAAAAACAAAACAAAAGCAAAGTGAAAGGAACAAAACAGCTTTCCCCGCCTGTGTTTCACCACTTGCAGATTAACATGTGTGAGTGCACCCGCTCTGTCCGCTCCCCCGAGCCCGCAGTCATAAGCAAACCCCCAAATACATGAACATATCATTATATAAGACGAGCAATCCACTAGTCATAAAAAATACTGAAAGAAATGGGTAATAAAAGAAAAAGCTTGAAATGTGCCATTTTTTTTAAGTCTACACGTGTGTGATGCATGTTCTATAGAAGCAGAGAGCTCTCATATACAGTTTGCCTGCCGGTCTGGGATATGATACACGGAGGACTGGGAAGTCGGGATCGGGGGGGGGGGGGGGGGGGGGGGTTGTAAAGGAACAGTTCCAGGTTTTTGGGAAGGTTGCATCAGATCTATGTGACACGTTGAAAAGATGTTTTCATTTGCAAAAACAGCCTCGTCCTTTCTGGTCGTGTTTCTGTGTTCCTCTCATTATGCATCTCTTGAAAAAAAGGCAAAAACAACCTCAAGCCACCGTTTCTTTTTTCTTCTTTTTCTCTCCTGCACAGTTGATGCAGCCTTTACAGTTTAGCCAGTTTCTGCTAATATAATACTTCAAAACGCGTATAAAAATATGGCGTCTGTGACGTGATTTTATGTGAGAAGATCAGCTCCACTCTGGTCCATCTAAAGGTAACAAAATCCACCCAAAAGCACCTCGAATCATCACTGTGATCGCTGTTTTAGGAAATAACCAGATACTGGGACAAAATTTTCCAGCTGAAAAAAGTCGATGTTTAACCCTCCTGTTGTGTTCCAGATCATGAAGACTAGACCACATGTAATAAATCTTTTGGTGGATTTTGTCTTTTCTTTTTTTTTTTTTTACTATAAAACACACAAATGATCAAAACTTGTTTGGGGTTTGCTGTTTTCAGACACTACATATGAACAAAGGCACATGAACTGCATCTTTTAAAAAAAACATAAATTGGACATATTTGACTGGAACAGGTAGGAATGGGTGTAAATCCAAGTGTTGAAATCGCACTGAAAAAGTCACACGCTAGTGTGAGATTTGGCTGTAACGTATGAAAACGAGTACCAGGTGAAGGTGCGTACACACAACTTGGTGTATCTGGTGTACGCGAGCTTGAAAAATAAAGGCTAGGAGGATTGAGAGAAACAAGACATGTATAAGATCTGACCTTAAATACTGTAGTAATGCTGAAGTTGGAAACGAACGTACACCTAAATTATGGGGTCAGGACACCTGAAAGATTGGATCCAATTGGAGGCTTAAAGATATGAAGCAGAGCTTCCGAGGTGCCAGTCGGTGAATTCTGTTGTTTTTCCAACCTTAATGCTAAACTCCGCTTAGCTAGCTTAGCGCTACGTACAAACCGAGGCTCCAGGCCAGAGAGCAGTATCGATCTTCTCATCAAAATCTCAGCGAGGGAGCAAATCCATACGTTTCCCAAAATGCCTAACTTCCCTTCGGAGGCGTTCGGCATCTCAATTAATAGCGGTCGATGGCTCATAAAGGAGAGCCGTGAGCGTCGGCGGGCACAGAGACGGAGATAATGACTCCCACAACAACAAAAAAAAAACAACAACAAAAAAAAAAAACCAAACACGTAATCTCATCTGGTTTGCAAATGAAAACAGCGACGAGTTGCGTGGAATCTGAAAAGGCTCCGGATTAGTGGGCGCTTCAGTCGCGTGCTGATGATAGCGTAATCGGGCGGCGTTAATTTGCCCTCTTGTCTTCCAGGCCGGCGCGGCTGCCGCTTCATCTGGCTGACGGCGCCTTTTAATGAGAGCGAGCGCGGCGCCCGGTGTCGGGAGAACAATCCGGAGGAATTAGAGTGAACAGCTCGGCTGATGTTCTGTGTTTGTGTCTGCGGGCCCTGGGAGAATCCCATTGACTCCGCTGCTCATTAGACGCTGCCTTTGTCAGACCAAAATAAAATAGATATTAAGCAGTGAGACGGGAGCGCCGCCATGAATGTTTAATTGGGTGCTGTGCGTGTGCGTGTGTGTGCGTGTGTGTGCGTGTGTGTGTGTTTGTGTGTCTTCCGACGATTACCTCGAGGGGGGTGTATCTAAGTGTGTGTGTGTTTCTGCGAGCAGGTCTGCGTCTCATATCAGTGTATGTGGGTATCTGAGGCAGCACCCCCCCCCCCTCCCACCCCCCTCTCCTCACTCTCATCCCCACCCACCCACCCACCTACCCCCCCCCCCCCCCCCCCCTCAACGTCATCGTTCCCCAGCTCCTGACACCTCTCGCTGGGGAGAGCGAGCTGCGGCGTCAGCCTCATTAAGGCTTCCACTGTCTGGCTAATGAATCGATTGTGTGGTATCAGTGCTCCTGGCTGCCGCTCCCACCGTGCCACTCCGCGCCTCCTCTGGGGGCCTCCCTTCCACTGAGCTCTTAATCAGGAAACAGCCCTAATTACCCTCCCTCCCTCCCTCCCTCCCTCCCTCGTCTCCGCTTTCTCCCCTCTTTGCTGCTCCTCTTTCGCCTCCCGACTTTATCTTTACGCTCTGCCGCCCTTTTTCCCTTTGTCCTCCTTATCTTGCCGCTTTCCCTTTTCTGTCTCTCTGCTATCATTGCCTCAAAAAAAGTGGAAGAGGGGGAGGAACGAGGGAGGGCGGGAGGGAGGGAGGGAGGGGGCTTCCACAGTAGCTTATATCACAGCAAAGAATGGAGAAGAGGAGGGGGTTGACGTATGAGGGTCAGGAGAGACGTTGCAGGGAGTAGTTGGCAGGGCAACTGGTCCCCCAACATCCATCTCCTCCTTCTCCAAAAAGAATAAAAATAACAAAAATAAAAGCCCACACCCACACACACACACACACACACCCCTCCCCAAAATCTCCATCCTGTCTCTTCTCATCTCAGTACACCACCTCGTACACCGTGGCCTTCTTGTCCCCGGAGCCCGTCACGATGTACTTGTCGTCCGGGGAGACGTCACAGCTCAGCACAGACGAGGACTCCTTGGACTGCGAAGAAAACCCAGGAGGAAAGAGAGAGAGAGAGAGAGAGAGAGAGAGAGAGAGAGAGATGTGACGATAGATGGATGGAGACAGAAGGAGGAGGAGAGACGCAGACACAAAGAAGTGAGACGTTAGAAAAAGACGTGACTCATCGCTTAATACTCAATCACACAAGACATATTTGCATTTCAAAACAGTCGGTGCAATTATTTCCAAACAGACAACTCTGCAGCTCCGGGATGCTGACTCATTCGTCTGCTTCAGTGTGAGAAACGCTGCTCTCTTCCCTCTTTTTTTCCCTCCCTGTCTCTCTCTCTCTCTCTCTCTCTCTCTCTGGAGAGATGCAGCCTCATTAACCGCAGGTTTAAACGTCATTGGCAGCAGCGCTCTGATGGTCGGAGTGAACCAACCCCTCTCTCGTCCTCTGCTCTGTGTCTGAGAGTCAGAGCCGGACACCTGGCTTTAGATGATCTAAAGGTCCCTGTCTTCCCTCCCTCCCTCGCTCCCTCCTCCTCTTCCTCCCACTGCTCCATCATCATTTATCTTCCTTCCTCTCCTCCCAGAGTCTCTTCCCCTTCCTCCCTCGTCCATCCTCCTTGGGTCTCCTCTCGCTCGCTCTCCTCCTCCCTCCTTTCCTCGCCCTCCTCTCCAAACTCGCTCCCTCCTCTGGCCGCTGTGTGGCTGTCAATCATCGAGGTGCCGGTGAGGAGCCATTTCACACAGGATCAGGTGGGGGCAGGGGTGCAACAACACGGCCAAAAAAAGATGAGAGCGTGGAGGCGCTCCAAGTCTCACTGGTTGCCTTTTTCATCAGCTTAATCAAACGTTTTCACTGAATCAAACAAGCGAAAAAGACCAAGGACTATTGGACAAGCATCAAGTTGGCACAAACCTATCGATCTACCTATCTATTAACCTATATAGCTATATCTGTCTATGGTAATCCATCAGTTATGCTAATATTTTCTGCCAATAAACAGGCCTCATGATTATTTTCCTCAGTTGCACTATTTTTAATCTTAAATGATTTGATGGTTAATTGGCTGCTCTACAAAACGTCTAAAAAGTAAAATCATCAAAGGTTCTTTGTTCCTCGCCACGTGGCATTGAAAGGCAGAGGAGACTTTGAGGATTACAGTATTTCCAACAATGAAATGAAAATGCCTGGGAAAAGTTGTAATTACCTAAACGGAAAAACAAGCCCGACCTTTTTGACAGAAAAGACCAAAACACGACCGGCGCTCGTTTGCTATTAGGCAGCAGAGGCTCGGGGAAACCCTGACGCTGAGAGCACAGCGTTGATACAAGCGGAGCGGACAGGTCTGCACTCTCACAACACTCTCACGAGCAGCCGATAGCACAATCAGTGAACTCCCATATATTTTGGAAACCAGCAAAACAGATGTCTCACAGTACATTTACATGCCACAAACAAAGAGAGGGCCTGTTGTGTGAATCTATCTGTAGTATTTGGACATCATGTGGTGAGTAATATTACCATAATATTAATGGTAATGACCATTAAAGAGTGTGTGGAAGAGAGAGGAGACGTAAAGAAAAAGCGGAGGAGCGTGAAAAAAAGAGGAGTGCAAAACAAAAAGGATTTTAAAAAACGTGGAAGGAAATAAGGAAGAGGACAAGTGATAAAACCCAACGACAAGGGCTTATAAAATAAGGTGAGGGCAGAGGTACAGATAGATTAGAGGGGGAGAGATAAAAATGAGTAAGCACCAGGAGGGAGAAAGAACAGCAATAAACAGAGAGACAGGGAGGAATAAGGGGAGAAATGAATGTAGAGGGAAGAGGGGAAGGAGGGAGGGAAGGAGGGGGTTTAAGGGATAGCGAGGAGGCAGAAACTGAGGAGGGTGATAAAGCAGAGCGAGCGAGAGAGAGAGGGAGAGAGAGAGAGAGAGAGAGAGAGAGAGAGTGAGAGAGAGAGAGGGAGAGAGCAGCTCTGTGTAGCAGGGTGACAGGAGGGAGCTGTTTGGCAGGAGAAACGTTTGGCATTTGGATAACAAAGCAGATAGCCAGCGTTCTCCTTTCAGTCCACAGGGAGAGACAGGAGCCGCCAGCCCTGCTGCCCACTGTAGCTTACAGAAATCTGACAGCCACACACACACACACACACACACACACACACACAAACACAAAACACACACCTTAAATGTACCTTCATCTCCCCTCGCTAGTTTCATTCACACCCAGATGAACTGCCTCAGCTAAAAACACTGCACATCGACGGAGCAATTGAACATGATGGAATTTCTACATTTGTTCTGTGTGTGTGTATGTGTGTGTGTGTGTGTATATATATATATGTGTGTGTGTTTGGCAGCCTGCTGCAGTCTCTGATAAACCTCCGCAAGTCACCGTGGATCAACAAAGCTGGAATTCACAAAAAAAGTTTATCGTTCCTCTGAACCCTGTCTCTTTTTTTTTCTACCCTTTTCTCATGCCTCCAGGGCTCGGAGTGTGTGAGTGTACATAGACAGACTGTATGTGTGTGTATGCGCCTGTATGCGTGTGTGTGAGTATGTGTATATGTGTCTCAATCTCAAACCAGTACATTTCAGACCCTGAAACAAACAGGATATTTCTGTTGTCCCGTCCCCTCACTTTTAAACAGACTATCCATCTATTTCCTTGCAGGGGTCAGGAGCCCATTTGGAACACAAACAGAGAGGGCAGGGAATACATCTTGGACAGGTTGCCAGTCGATCCCAGGGCACACACACACACACACACACACACACACACACACCATGAACCCAAGGGCAATCGAGCCTCTCAGATTGACCTAAACTCACCTGGATGTATGGTTTTGGACTGGGGGAGGAAATGGGAGCACCCAACATGCACATTCCACACAGAAAAGGGTTATGGGAGTCAAGTCTAGGTCCTCCCTGCTGTGAGGTGACATCTGGGCCACTGTGTCATAGGATAGATCTTGTTTTGAAAATAATAGGTCAGATTTAGGTTGAGGTTTAGGCTTGATGTTACCTATTCAGATGTGATGATTAATCCAGGAAATTCATAATGCCAGTGAGTATTTGTGTGTGTGTGTGTGTGTGTGTGTGTGTGAGTGAGTGAGAGAGATGGAGAGGTAGAGAGACAACACACACACAGCTCTGACAACACCGTTCACACTGATTAACAGATGACCCCGTATCCACAAATACAGATACGCATCCGCACGCATACATGTAAACACCAACACCCTCAGAGCGATGCTCTCATCATCTCTCACCTGGAAGATGCTCGCTCCGTACGGTGTCCTCCACGCGTTCAACAGATTGTCTTTTCCTGTGCTCACGAACCACTTGCCTGTAGTAACACAGACACACAAACGGCGTCACAAAGGGGAAATAAAAGCGAAAGGGTGCGAAGAGGCCAGAGAACACTGTGCAGCGCCTGCATATTAATATGGTGGGGAGCAGGGACGAGAGTTGGTCCGAGGCTGCAAATATCCCAGAAACTTTAAGGAGATGAGTTACTGTGTGTGTGTGTGTGTGTGTGTGTCCGTACCGCAGTAGGCGAACTTGAGGGAGAGAACACAGCTCTCGTGGAGGTGCAGCTGGTACTTGTCAGGTTTGGAGACGTGCAGGACTTCCACATTACTGCTCTCCATGCCCACGGCCAGCCACTCGCCTGTCGGACAGTAGCCCAGAGAGAAGATCTGCAGGAGAGGGAGGGAGGGAGGGAGAGAGGGAGAGAGGGAGGGAGAGAGAGAGGATTGAAAGTGAAATGGAGAGGCGGGTGGGTTGGGGAGGGGGCAGAGTGGTAGAGAGAGATTAAAAGGGTTTGGAAGCACAGGGAGGTGCAGAAATGAAAACAAAAAAAATGGGGAATGGGGGGGTTGAGGAAATGGGGGATGAGGGCAGGAAGATAAGGTTGATGGATGAAAGGAAGAGAACAATTGGGACGGGCAGGGAGGATAGATGAAGGGGTTGAGGAATGAGGGAATGAAGGATGGCAAGAGAGGCAGAGAGAGAGAGAGAGAGAGAGGGAGAGAGGGATGACGATAAGAGGAAGGAGGAGGGTTGGGGAAAAGCATGAATCGGCACAAGTGTGGTAAATATAGAGTGAATTAATAAATTGGGAGAAAGGGAAAATAGCATGAGAGAGAGAGAGAGAGAGAAGGGGAAAGAGGTGGAGGGAGAGACATGGCAAAGTGAGAGAGAAAGTCATTACACGGTGGATCGAAACTCATCTGACAACAGTGGTCAACTCTATAGCTCTGCTGCGACAGTGAGCAGTGAATGAGGGTGCGTGTGTGCGTGAGAGAGAGAGAGAGGGAGAGAGAGAGAGAGAGAGAGAGAGAGAGAGAGAGAGAGAGAGAGAGAGAACAAGACCGTGTGTAAGGTGGAATCCTGCTGCTGTTTGTCAGCGTGTTAACGTGTGAGATGAACTCTGCGTAGATGCATCGTGATGTGATGACCCTGGTAATGTGCTGCTTGTGACTACAGCTTAGGGTGCATGTGTGTGTGTGTGTGTGTGTGTGTGTGTGTGTGTGTGTGTGTGTGTGTGTGTGCCTGCTCTGTTTTCATATCACAACGTGTGCATGCGTGTGTTGGATGCTGCCTTGGTGCAGCGTGTGAAATGAGGTTCGGGTGTTTCGTACGTCTACGATCTGACTTTTCTATAAGGGCGCGGATATCACACGCGTGTGCTTGCGGGATCATATCGGCGGGAGCTGTTTCTCGTAGCCGTGCTGTTCACACATAGTGATGTGCAAACGCGTGCGACAAATCCACAGCCGACAGTCTGAATGATAATGAAGTGCGTCGCAGAGGTAATTGCTGTAATTGAAGACCATGTGGCGTGTGTTGGAGTCAATGACTACAAACTGATACCTGAAACTAGACTTTCACGCTGTATATTTACAGGGACTACCTGCCGGGGGAAGCTCCCAGTGAATGAACCGCCCAATTTGAGTTTGCATTCGTGCTGCCAATCAGACCTCCACGGTATCTCACAAAAGTGAGTACACCGCTCACATTTTTGAGAATATTTTACCATGTCTTTTCCCCCCTTCAACATATACACGACATAGCTTTTAAAAATACCGGTTAACCTTTCCCTACCCTTTTTCCATCAGAGCAGTTCCCAGTGCTGGTTCAGAGCTAGTGCTTAATTTGGAACTGGTCTTTCTACAAACTGGCTTTCAGTCCCGGAAAGATGGTTCCAGGGTGGCCCCACTTCCTGTCTGGGTCAAGAGTAAGAACCAAAGTTCCAAACCAAATTCGTTTTTGAGCTGGTTCACAATCGAGCACAAGCATTTCAACCGCTTTGCTGAAAAGTGGCATATTTGTCCCTCATGGCTATTATTCAGCTACTAGAACCGGCCCTAGAACAGGAACAACAAAAGTTGCTGAAAATGCAATTCTTGACCGACTTGGATGTAGATATGACCCTGAACAGAAAGACGAACTTCCACCCAGAGGTTCAGGGTTCCTGAAGCTGCAGAAGCAGCACACCTCACACCTGCTCTCTCTCTCTCCCTCTCTCTCTCTCCCTCTCTCTCTCTCTCTCTCTCTCTCTCTCTCTCTCTTGGAGAGAGTGTGCGAGCCTGTGCGGGCGTCTCACCTGCGAGGTGAAGTCGTGCTGCTGCAGCTGCCGTCCCTCCCTCAGGTCCCAGCAGCGCACCGTGTTGTCCAGGCCGCCCGTCCACAGTTTGGTGCCGTCGTTGGAGATGTCGATGCAGCTCGCCCCGTCCGTGTGGCCCTGGAACTGCCTGCAGGGAGGAGACGCACAAAATAAATAAATAAACAAACAAACAAAGTCTACGGACTCTGCCTTCCTGTGTGTTTATCTGCTTATTTCCCTCCTGGAGGTGTCAGAACAAATATAGTTGAATCCCTCTCTCCCTGTGGCACAACTTGGCCCTCACCCCATCCACACCCCATTCTTCCACTCTCTTTCTCCTTGCTCCACCATAGTCGTCTCTCTCTCTATCTATCTCCCTTACTCTCTCCCTCTCCTGCCAGGATCTGGCTGTTTCATCCTACCTTTATCCCCCTCAGCTAAACTCCCCTCCCCCTCCTCCTCTTTTACCTGCCCATACGGTGAGCCGAGGCGACCCCTGCAATGATTTTTTTCCCCTCCCTCCCTTTTCATTCTTCAATATTTTATCCAATTTTCTCTTCTCCGCGTCTCTTCTCGAGACGTTCCTGAAATATTTCCACATCCTCCAGCTACCCCTACCTTCCTCCTCCTCTTCCTCCTCCTCCTCCTCCTCCTCCCTGGTGTGTTCTCCCCTGACTATAATCTATTTGTGGAGGGGTTTTTTTATGTGCTTTTTCTCCTTCCTCTGTCCTCTCCTCCTCCTCCTCCTCCCTCTCTCTCTCTCTCTCTCTCTCCTCTCTCCTCTCTCTCCTCTCTCTCTCACCTGACCAGAGTCTGGTTGTGCAGGTCCCAGACCACGATGTTGCCGTCGCTGCAGCAGGAGAAGCAGACCTTGTTGTCGGGGGAGATGGCCAGAGCGTAGCAGGCGGGCGCCGACGACGTCAGCTCGGCCTTGATGCGCGGGGTGGGCGTGGCCAGGTCCCAGATGGACAGCGTGCTGGCCTCCCCGCCCACGATCAGGGTCCGCCCGTCGGGGAGGATTTTACAGGATCGGATGTAATTATCCCTGTTCTGATTGATTAGTACCAGTTAGCGGATCAAGAATTAAAAAAAAAAAGAAGTGTTTGTGGAACAGATGGTGACGGGACCGGGGCGCGTTTCTGGAAATTAATGTGGACGTTTTGATGTCAGTTATCGAAATTGAGGAGGAAGGGTGACACGGGCAATAAAAACAAATCATCTCAGCAGACATACTGTACATTACATAGAGTAGAACTGGTCCCAGGAAGAACAATCAAATTCATTACAATTCATCGAAATTTCACACAAAAGTCAGAATGTATTAAAATAAAAGAGATGGAAAGAGATGAAGAGATCTTCGATCATGTTGTACAAAATTTAAGTTTAAAATGAATCAAATGTATCATAACTTCAATGGATGGTATTGGTATGTTTACAAGCAGCTTGTTTGATAGAAATTACAACACACAAATCACAGTGAAATATTAAGATTTGTTATTAAACTTTTCACTGAAACATTTCTTATGAATTTACTCAAATATCGTTGAATTTTGATTCCTTTCCCTTTGATTTGTATTAAACTGTTGCATCCTGGATGAAATTCATGCATCAAATTGAAAACTCAAGTCATTCTCATTCCAAGACTTGGAACAAATTTGTGCCAATTTGATTGTGTTATTGGACATAATGACCATTGTGAAAGACAAAAAACTTCATAGCCTGATCCTGGCATTAGACGTCCTCTCATCAGTATATATGATATACATCCATGAAACCATGGATGTATATCATACAAACCATCTGCAGAGAGTGGGGAGGTCTAAGCCTAGTAGTCTGACTGAGGCGTGTCTGTGTGTGTCTGTGTGTGTGTGTGTGTGTGTGTGTGTGTGTCTCACCAGACAGTCCAGCTGGGCCATGGGGCTCTTGCTCCCCGGCTGGCTGATGTCCCACACCTTGACGCAGCCCTTGCCTCCGGTGTAGACGTGGCGCGTGGAGGTGCTGATGGTGACGGCGCACACCACCTCGCCGTGGTTCAGGCTGTGGATCTGCCGGGCGTGGCGGGGGATCCCCGGGCCCAGCAGGGCGTCGGGGGGGAAGGGCACCGGCTGCATCTGCCCGTCGGCGCTCACGTGGAAGGAGTAGGCGCTGGAGGAGGAGGAGGAGGAGGAGGAGGAGAAGGAGGAGGAGGAGGAGGAGGAGGAAGAGGATTGAAATAATGACAACACAACACCTGTCGAGTGAAGGCCTAAAAATAAAACCGTGAAAGAAATATTGAAGGACAGATTTAATCAATCAATGAGAAAGTGACAGCAGGGGAGAGAAAGGTAAACAGGACACACACACACACACACACACACACACACACACACACACACACACGCGCGCGTTAATGTGGGAGCCGTGAAATCCGACGACGCCATAATGGCCTCGGGACCCGGGAGAAATATTTGCCCGAATCCTGGCAATAACCTGACCCAGCGTGGCTGTGGGCGGGAATGCATAATGGCAGATCGCGTTACGGGGCAGAGTCAGTGTGGCATCGCTAATGGCCGATCGATACTGTAGCGGTTGGAGGCCAAGGCTGTTTTATGATTTCAAATTAGCACCACAAGAATGGACTGCCGCTCTGCGGCAAACGACCGGGAAGAAAAAAGGAAAAAAAAACGACAACAACAACAACACAAAGGGCTCAGTCAGCGAGGCTGAGCCAACTCTGGGAGAGCGCGTTGGGGAGACGGCGGAGGTGTGGACGCTTGAAATCCTGCAACGTCTACACACGCGAAGCTTCCCGGGGTCGGGAGGGGCTAATGCGTAGCGCTGAGGAGCCATACCGCTCATTTACATCCCTTTAAAAACATCCAAGTAGTTTTTGAATCATCACAGAAAATGTATATTCAATGCTCCGCATCTAGCAGTAACGCCCACATACAGTTTGGGACTGTACTGTAACTATGCACACACTTACATGCACTGGAGGTTATTTGGTTCTCACCAGGACAAACTAACTTAGATTGAGAAGATATTTAGATAATAAGATATTTAGATGTAGATCATTTATCCTGTTTTAAGAGTTAATTTCTTCTTTTAAGTGTTCAACTTTACACTATAATCCTGAATCAAGCAACAACAATCTTATCTCAGGAAAACTCTGTTGAAGTGACATTATCAGCCCATGGAGCAAGATAATTTCACTTGTTTTGAGTATGTTTTTCCTCAGATGTTGGTTAAGACATCCCTCTTTTTTTTCAGTGAACACATGCTGACAGCAACTATTGCAGATGTCACAGCATTGGACTCGTTAAGATGAGATTCAACCCGGTTGTGGCTATCTATTCATGTCGCATGCATTCTCAATCAGCGCCTGTCAGTCTGTGCCAACGTCACATTTGACAGACACACAAACTCACGGTTTCCCGCCGGAGGAGCCGGGCAGAGAGGAGGACAATCCCGGGGCCCTCAGGTGAGACCGAGAGTCATACGCCACCTGTTGGGAGCAAAACAGCAGCGTGACGAGGATGAAATCAATGAAAAGGTCTCTGAGCAAGCTTCATTACACCGAAAGGGACGAGTCGCTTCAAATGAATCTGTTTCGTGTGTGGCGATGGTGACATTCGTGCGACACCACGACAGTGGCGAGGAGACGGGACGGCGCTGTCACGAGGCAGAATTAGAGCGGCGGGCTGACGAGACAGTATCAGGAGCCCGCGCTCCGACAGCCGCGCTGACGCGTGTGAGCGCTCTGACACTAATACGTGATGTTGTGAGCGTGCCCCTCCCCCACCCCCTCACCCCCTCACCCCCCTCACCCCCCTGACTGATAACAGGCGGCTGAGACGAGCCTACGCCGAAGACACCGGGGACCCGGGAACAGTCGACTCGCCCATCAGCAGAGAAGGTAACGTGTCAAACGTGACTGCTCCTGGTCTAGTCCGTGCTCAGGTGTTTCCAGTGGCGTCCACAGAGGTGTCCACATTCATTACTCAAGTATAGATCAAGTATAGATACTAGGGTTTGGAAAAGTTGAAGTAGCAAGTGAAGCTTTTTTACTCAGGTAAAAGTAAAAAGCGTGCTGGTTTCTAAGGTACTTAATGTATGAAACTAAAAGTAATGAAAGGTATAGGTATATGATATAGTGCACTATATATTCATAAATATATAACCACATATGTGTACGATGTGTTTCACACAGCAGAAGACATGATGACTAGTTGCCTATAAGTATTGTAAAGGTGTAAAACTTCATACTTCAGATGCCTGTTATCAATAGACCTTATTGATAAATGATTAAGCTAGAAACAAGTACCCACAAACACATGCATCTACTTTACTTCTACTCCTCACATTTATAAATGTGAGGAGTAGAAAGTACAGATAATTGCGTGAAAATGTACGGAGTAAAAAGTAAAAAGTAGAATGAAAAATAATTACTCCAGTAAAGTATAGGTAACCAAAATTTCTACTCAAGTAAGGCTACAAAGTATTTGTACTTTGTTACTTGACACCTCTGGGTGTTTCCCAGGCTGGACGGAGCTGTGAGGTTTATAATGAATGCACAACAGTACCTGGAACATGTTCATCTATTTTTTAGCGGTATAAAAGCAGCCGGGGCGGGGGCGGGGGCGGGGGTTGGGGTTGGGAGGGGGTCAGGTCTGCTGCTGAACCATAAATCAAAAACCTGCACAGAGAGGAATAACCTGGCCTCCTGCTCACCATGGGGCTTCGGGAGTAGGCGTTGGCCGCGGCGCTGATTTGCGGGGACAGAGTCAGAGCCCCGCCGAAGCCTCCCGGGCTGGCCAGCTCCCCGTTCAGGCCTGCGTGGGACACCACGCCAAAATGAGCCGGGTATGAACCGGGGGGCACAGACATGGGACTGCGGAGAGCTGGGGAAGGGGACAGGAGAGAGGAGGTGGGGTGGTGGGGGGGGGTTTGAAGGATGGGGACAAGGGAGGGGAAACGACACATAACACACAAACACGGTCACAGAGGGGCTGAGGAGAGAAGGAGTCTTTTTTTTTTTCCTGAAGTATCTGCTCCGAACACTGCGAGTCTGTGGTGAAAGAAATATCCCAACTTTGCTTTTCTTATCCTCCGATTTCTGAGCATGTCCTGTTTGTGTTTGTTTGGTTTTAATCCAATCAAATTTTTGATGACAGAGTAATATCACCTCTCAGGCAGATGAGGACGTGGAAAAAAAAAAAGAGGGACAAAAGGAAACGTGGCACCAAGGGCTGAGGACGGCTAATCTAATACAAAGAGCCGCAGCGTTTTGGTAAAACTGAGTCTCTCTGTTTCAGAGATGCATTATCTCCGGTCAGGCGGCAAAATTAGCACCCAGTGTAACAGCTTTCCTCACTGGGTGGCGAGTTACGTAATCACATTACTGTTTTAACTTTATGAGTCAGCGGTTACAAGTTCAGAGGGAACAGTTATAAATGCTCTGAACAGTTACAACACCGACTGGTTTTTTTTACTTTACTAAAAGCCGTTCCTCCAGTCTCACCAAGGGGGTCTGCGCTGGATGCTGCTTTGCTGACCAGACGAAGGCAGGAGGTGCTGGGGCCGGGGGCCCCGGGGGCCCCTGGGGTCAGGGCCTCACGATGGGACGGGGACGGGGTGCCAGACTTGGACAACGGAGACTGGGATTTATCCATCTGAGGAGAAGTCGGACAGCAAATACATTAGATTTAAAAGGAGGAAGGACGTATTTCATCACACACACACACACACACACACACACACACACACACACACATCTGTCTTTTCTTTTTTTCAACTTTCAAGAATTTCCCTGAGTGGTGCTGACACAGCGTTCGTCCTCGACATCCATGTTGCCTCTCAGCGCAGTTTAACAGGACGAGATACCGTGAAATACTTATGAGTCGGACGAGTTTCCAGCGCTTTTATTCCCAAAGTTAAATACCGTGAATGATGGGACGACATGTAACGAGAACGAACAACCTGAGGCGGCAAAGTGGAAGAAAAAACAGGGATAACGTTTTATAAGAAAAGCTGGTGGAAAGTCTGACTGAGCACGTTGGAAGTGAGTTATATATTAATGGGAAACAGACAGAGCCCTCCCAGTCACTGGCAGGTGGATCTGTCTGTCTCACCTGTGCGGGGTCCTTGGCTTTCCCCGGGGTGGGGCTGCGGGGGTTTGGGGTGGAGGGGCCGTCTCCGGTGCCCGAGGAGCCCGGGAGCTCTTTCCTCAGGGTGGGGGCCCGGTCCAAGCCATTCCCGTGGGGGGAGTGAGGAGGGCTGCCTGCAGGGGAGTTTGGCTCCTGAATGAAAAAAGAAAAACAATTTGTTGCAAATAGAAACTTTTGCTTATTTCCATCTTTTTTCCCACTCTGATTCATGTTTCCTGCCAAAACAGTTCCAGTGCTGGTCCCCGGCTGGAATTAAAGCTTTTCTGTTTGCACCAGAATGTTTGATATTCATTAAACTGTGATTCAGACTTTTTCAGATTTTATGAAGGGCCTTCATTTTCCCAAAATGTATTCATCATCAATACTGGCTTACACCCTGTTTTGGTGGAAGTGGAAAGACCAGTTCCAAACTAAGCACTGAACGTCACGTCAGTGGAAAAGGAGCATGAGATGGTCTAGGTGCTTAAACAGATCTGTTTTTGAGTCCTAGCCTGGAGTCCATATTACAGCATGTCATCGCTGTGACGTTTCGTCTCTTCAAAGAAGAAATCCCACGTTATTCAAGCCGCTTTCAACTATTCTTTGATGATAAGCAGTTTGTGTTTGCGTGCCTCCATCCACATCCACAGTGTCATATGTGCCATGTAGCGCCATTGTAACAGACTAGCAGCCCTGACGTTCCCTCCTATCTCAGGGTGAAAGATGAAATGATTGTCATCATGATACCTCTGAGCTGAGCAAAATCCTTTCTGGTACTATTATAAACCACTTTATAATACGTCCGGTGACTGATAACTCTTCAAAGTTACCGCCTTGCTACCCCGAGTGGTATTCCTGGATCACAGTTCCTCGCCCACCTGAGGCAACAGCCATCCATGAACACGGAGCGAGGCCGTTTCATCATAAACACACACTTTGCTGTCTTCTTTTCCGTTGTGTTTTGTTTCTTTCGCTCTGGAATACTTCCGCTCGATTGTATTTTTAGTCACCATTGGAACATGAACGCTCATTAAAACCTCTTTCATCATCTGTTTGTGGCAACAAAAAAAAAAAAGGTGTCGTTTCTCTTTAAAACACAACCGCGTCTCTTTCAGGGCGCAGGCAGGCTGCGGATTCTCAATTAATGGATATAACATAATGTTGGGCGTCACGCCTCAGCATTGTGATTTGTAAAGGAGCTGAGAGCCGCGGGAACATTGAAACGAAGCAGCTGGGTTTGTCTCTCCCCCGTCTCGTCTCGGGTACAGTAGCGTGTGTGGACCTGGAGATAATGTTGCTGTTACAGCTGCTTTCATCACTGGAGTCACTGTTGAGCCAACGCTGCCTCCCCCAGGACAGAGTGCTGGAGTAAGCACTTCTCACTGGGTCACAGTGATCAGCGCAGACATTTTACTGCTTACCCACACACACACACACACACACACACACACACACACACACACACACAGAGCAGCATACACAGACATTTGCATATGAGCAAACTACGACTTATGCATCGGTTTGCCTCCACCTTCACAAACACACAGTACAAGTCACCGGAGAATTCCCTTCCCTTTTTTCTGCCATTTACCCACATTTGTCACAATCTTTTTCCATTCTCTTTTTCTACTTTTGTACCATTTTTCAAATCACACAAGAGACCGGTTCTGCTTTTGTGTGCAATATCAAAATACACAGAGCTTAGATAAAACATATTTTGGTGCACTGCGTGAAGTATTTAAAGAACTGAAATATTCCAGGGGCATAAACGGCTTTGCATATATTACATGAACCCGACCGCAGTTATCTAATGAGAGAAGGGAGGAGAGAAGGAGGGAGGTGTGGAGAGAGAGAGAGACAAAGAGAGAGAGAGAGAGAGAGAGAGAGAGAGAGAGAAGGGTGAAGGAGTGAGAAGAAAAGAGAGGGAAGAACAGAGGCTTCACAAGGTTGGAAAGGGAGCAGAAATATACACAGTAGAGGTAGATGAGAGGGGAGAGGAGGGCCGAGGAGATGTGAGCCTGCACGTGTGCGTGCGTGCGTGTGTGTGTGTGTGTGTGTGTGCGTGTGTGTGCGTGTGTGTGTGTGGACAGACACAGTTCACAACACAAACAGCGGTGCCTGATAATGAGCTTACACAGGAGCTCTTCCTATTTACAAGGAAGCTGCAGCGGAGAGCTGAAGTAGCTACATACCTGCTGACTCCATTCACAGTTCACAGATCCACACACACACACACACGCACACGCACACGCACACACACACAGGTTACCACGCAGCACCTCGACACACGGCTGCCTGTCTGCGTGTGTTTGTGTGAACGAGCAGGCAGAGCAGGAACAATTACTTGATTTGTTGATTTGTCAGAAAATGATCCTGGAGGATTTTCATAATCACTTCATTTGAGTCACTTTTCAGACTAAATGGCAAGAATAGACTAATTCCAACCTCTCAAATCTGATAATTTGCTGCTTATCGTTGTCTTCGATGATGTGTTTTGAATTTTCTATTTCTTTTTTACATGACAAAACAACTATTTTCTCACATACCGAAGGAGTTAACTATTGATCTGAAAAACAACTGGTAGATAACAATGATTAAAATAATTGTTAGTTTCAACAACATGGGTGAGTGACACTGGAGTGAATGAACTAAAATAAGAAGAAGTGCTTCTACACCAACTAAAACAAAGGCAAAAAAAGCGTCAAATATCAAATTATATTAGATCGATTTGGCCTTTTAGTACCCACAAAGCTTGCTTTTCAAGCTTGTCTTAAAAACATCTTTAAAAGACCAAAACAAAGACCTTTACACACATACAAACGTGTATTTGCAAATAGATCGGTCATCAAGCAGACACACAGGGCGAGACAGGCAACCCGGGGAGGTTCCAAGCTGTGGCAAGTACGTCTAAGGTTATTCCTGTGAGCAACACGGTCCTCCCAATGTTGGATCCATGCTTTATTCATGTGTGGGCTGCTGCTCGGTGTCAGAGAGCTTCTGTAGGATCAAGGCGGCTCGCGACTCGTGGCTTTGTGAGGAAGTCAAAGACGTTTTCTGTGACGGGGATGCAGAAGGACGCATGTGGCGGCGTGTGGGGGGGAGAACGTGAAGAGCGGGCCAGCTGGATAATTTTTCCGAGGTGGAGATGGAAAACTGTGAATAAATACTGGTAGCGAAGGTGGAATATTAATTCGAAGATGTGGGGAGAACCTACGAAGGACCGTATTCCCTTTCTAGGAGATGTATGAGTGTTTCCAGTGTGGTCACCAGCGTATGACGTTTCTGGGATTTTGGCCCATTAATAAAGTTTGCCATTAGCTAATGATTAGACAGAGAGTGTCCCATACATCTCTAATGGCTCACTCTCCCTGCTGCATAATCAAGCATCATTTGATCTTTGAAGTATTTCAGGTGGGCAAATGCAAATTAATGTTCGGGATCGTCATTTTCCACCCGCTTCACTTCGGAAGCACCCGTATTAAGTAGCATATATGTTTTTGGTAATTTCTCCTCACCTCCTATATAAAACTGCTTCATAAGAGCCACAAAATCACACTTGAATAAAGATACTTACTTCGTTGGAGACGTCCACCACCAGATTGTCTTCGCTCTTGTCTCCGTCACTGTCCTGAGGAGCAATGATACGATGGGTTTTATCAGCAGTTTTTTTTTTGTTTGTTTGTTTGTCTTTTTTTTTTTTTTGCCATCACCCCCAGACAAACCCTGCACTGCATGCGTCTCTATACAGAGAACTTTAATAATAAAGATGGGAGCACACACACACACAAGTCCACACACATAGATCGATACATCAATACCACTGGCTGCTCTTGTCTTCCTTCCAAACAGGCTGCCAAGCATGCAACATTTAACACAGAGATACTATATACCATATATTCTCACTGAACACGTCCTTCATACAAAAAATATTTCGATCTCTCTCTCTCTCTCTCTCTAGCTCTCTCTCTCTCTCTCTTACTCTCACATACACACACACACACAGGGACACACACAGGGACATGGACAAGGTGCTCTTTCTCCATCCGTGGCACATTTTCGCTCCTCGTCTAGCCATCTCACTCCATCTCTCGTTCCCTCTCCCTTTTTTCTGGGGTGAGAACGATGGCACTTAGTCGCCATGGCAACAGCTCTTTGATGTGATCATGGCCTGATATTCCTATTGACATCAGTGTGGAGTGACATCAGTAACTAATTATACTGAGCCAAAACAGGGCTACGTCGACGGTCTATTCCGAGCACGAAAATACACAAACAAGCAAGCGGAGGAGAGAGAGAGAGAGAGAGAGAGAGAGAGGGAGAGAGAAACAGAGAAAGAGAGAGAGAGAGAGAAGAGGGGAGAAAATTAGAAATGAGAGATGGAATAAAATTGAAAAAAAAAAAGCAAGACGACGGCGTGAAAGGGAAAAACTAGAGAAATTGAGAGGCGGCGATAAAGAGACAGAGAGGTATGGAAGAGCAAAAAGGCAAACAGAGAGAAATGGGGGCTGTAATGCCGCTCGACAGACAGTCGGAGAGGAAAAAAAACATTCACAAAGTGGAAACTAACTGTGCTTGTTCCCGCTCTGAACTAATGGGAAGATTTGGGGCTGTTGCTGTGGATGCCAAACTGATTTAGCTGGAGGCCATCTTGCCCGGGCTCCCAGTGTCAATCAATCCTCCAGACTGCAAACACACAGCCATCTAATTCATTACAGCTATCTGTCTTGGCCGTCTCTTTTCTGGCATTACATTGCCTGTGGCTCCCTCCCTCCCTCTCTCACCGCCCCCCCCCCACCCCCTCCCGTCTTGGACCCATCCAAACCAAACACGACTATAATTGGCCACTGGCCTCCAACCCCTGTGTGGCCTGTGATGTCACGGGTAATGTCCAACACACAAACACACACAGATAAATACATGCAGCCACAGTCGAGAGCACTTTCTGCGTGTTTGGTTCAGATTACATATACATATTAGCAGCTAAACGCCGACATTACTCATGCGTTAATCTGATTTCTCTGTGAATGTGTCGTAGCTTAAGTCTCCTATATCGACATTTAGAGGCCGAGTGAGGGTTGTAAGTACTACACTGATAGTTAAGACACCAGAGGCTAATACTGAACCTGAGGGCTACACACCCCCCAAAACACAAAGCTGGACTGTGGACTAAGATGGTGAAGGCAGAGGGCAGAGGCTCAAGGCCACACACACACACACACACACAGATAAATGGCGACTGTGAGTCATAAGTGATGAGTGAGAGGGATTATATCCGTCCGTCTATTGTGCTTCCCTCCTTTTTCATTCTGCCTTTCAAAAGCTCGACTTTCCTTACGAGATCAAGAGCACGTACGTAAGAGTGCGGCGCGAGGGGCTCTTTGTCGTCACAGCGCCTCCTCTTCGCCTCGGCCCCTCCCTGCGAGGAGGAGTAGCCCCCCGACGGGCCCTGCCGCTCCTCGGGAGGCTGGCTGTCCGTCGACGAAACCGACTTGCTCTGGGGAGAGACACGAGAGCGACCGATGAGGAGAAACAAAGAACAGCGACAGAGTGAGGTGAAAAAACAGGCGATTTAACATGTCTCTGTTTAACGAACCCATTAAGAGACAAAACACATAAAACACACCCACACCTGGGTCGTGACACAAAAACGACATATGGAAACGTTATCGTAGTGGATAAAAGGGCACGAGCATTAACAAAATACATAAAAACACACACACACACACACGAGATAGCATCACACATACACACACACACACACACGCACACACGCAGGCAGAGCAGGAACAGCAGACGTAAGCACAGGTGAGGAGCAGGACGTAGCAGCGCCGCAGCAGACAGCCTATACAGCTAATTAGCGGCCTGCGTTTCGACGCAGCAGTCCTCATGTAAAATATGACTCTCATTATTGGGCGATAAAGCTGCGCAGGCATATTTACAATACGGCTGCACACAGAAAGAGCCGATCAAAGCATTGTGTTGTTTTTTTGGCACTGGGGCAGGGGCCAGAGGTTCGGCCAGGGCCGCTTGTCTTTCTCTGGGCCCCCCCCACCCCCCTGGAGCGAGCGGGGAGGACGAGAAGAACAGTGAGGGTTTAACAAACCAATGAGTCACACAGGAAGGAGCCCACGGGGCCGACAGGAAGGAGCGCCGGACAGCGGGACTGGAGAAAACCGCACAATGGACCTCAGTGCAGGCTCAACAAACTTCCCTCTCTTCGTTCTTGTTCTTCTCCTCCTCCTCCTCCTCCTCAACAGCCTTCCCTCCTCTTCCTCTGGCGTGTCCCTTTTTTCCCCTCGATTTAGAATTCCAACATGTTTTACTGGTGCGGGGCTCGCTGACAAATGCCAATTGATATGCATCTCTCCCCCGAACCTGCCTGCAATGCTCGGCCGAGCTCGGCACAGACCTCAACTCTTAAGAGGAATATTTTTCTGGTGCTTAACAATCAGCATTGTGTTTAGCAATTAAATTATGCTAAGAGTTTCATTGCAGATAGAGAGAGGGAGGGAGGGAGAGAGGGAGAGAGTGGAGAAGCTAAGTCAGTAGCTCTCTTAAATCATTTTCATTTCGCAATAAAAGCCAGAACAAAGACTTGCTGGTAGTTTTTAACAACCTTTCCCTCCCTATTTTTCTCCCATTCTCTTTCCTTTTTCTTTTTTTTTCTTTTTCCAATTTCACTCTCCATCTCCCTCTAGCCCCCCACTCTCCCTCTCCATGTTATCAACAGTTACACTGATGAAGCCCAGCTGTCCATGGCGGCCGGCGCAGTACAGTAAGGGAAGTGTTCACACAGCTTCAATAAAGCAGCCGGGGAGAATAGGACAAACCACACACACACACATCCACTGAATTTCAATTAGGCCGATTGCGCTGCATTAATTCTGCGGTTGATTAACAGAGACATCCAACTGCACTGACATATAAAACACTGTCTGTGCAGAACCTGCGAGGCGAGGTGGACACACGTATATACGCCTCACGAATCCCTGCATGTTTCACAGGGCTTCTAGACTTTTTTTTCTTTTTAGTCCCACATCTACTAGGGCAAAACTGCGGCTCCCTCCTGTCACATCCCGACTTCAAACTTAATTAAAGGACTTCTGAACTTTGCCTAGAAGATTCCAGGCTTCAGTCCCAGTCGGAGCGAGAGGCTTTCCGTGTGATGTTGGCATGTTCTTCCACTGTTCCAGTGCTCCAGTTTCCTCCCACAGTCCAAAACATGCACATTTGAGGCCAGTTTTAAGTGCCCCTCGGTGTGAGTGTGAGAGTGAATGGTGTGTCTGTGTGTGTGTGTGTGTGTGTGTGTGTGTGTGTGTGTAGGTGTGTGTGACCTGTTATGAACCGGTGACCTTTCCAAGTTGTATTGCCTGCTTTTGCCACCTTAATGCTACATTGTAGGTAAGATAATGGATGTATGGATGAATATTAAACAATCTGACGTGTATGACTGTCCAGTTTTAGTGTGAAAAGTTGCTTTAATCTATCACCTATCTCAAATGTGCACTGTGGAAGGAGGATTTCATGCTTTTTGTACTTTTTTTGTACGTTTTACCATTACATTTTCTTTGACACTTCCAATTGTGTATGTTGCTAAACTGGGACCTGAGTCTGAAACTTCATCCCACCTCGTGATATGGATCATGTGGAATAGATGATAAAAGTTCTGAAGACTCGAAGCCTAAAACTGTACGACATCCACCTGCAATCACGTAAGAAAAAAAACCAAACCCTGAAATGTTTGTCCCTTCTGTAATGGCTGAGGATTAATGTTTCTGTCTTTGAGGTGACAGCCCTAAAAAGGCAAACAAACGACGGAGCGTTCACCTTGTCCAGCCAGTCTCTTTGTTCCTCCGCCTCCCTTTGTTGTCCTCCCCTCTCTTGTGCAACCCTGCACCAAATATTAACTAACGGCACGGCCGAGCGGGTCCTGTTGCCGGGCGACTTATTAGACGCGTTTGGTTATTCTTTGACCTTAGACGTGCTGGCATTTCGCACGCTGGGAGCACCGGCGCACACTCGAGTAAACAGGCGAGAGCCGCTCGTTTCTGCAGGCGCTAACGCGGGCGCGTTGTGGGCAGTCTGGGTTTTAATCCTTCCACTTGTTCCGTAAGTCTCCGAGATTACCGGAGCATTTGTGGTGCTGAGAAACAAGCAGTCGCTCGTTCATCTATCCCCACGATTTGTACTTTTTTTTGTTTTTTTTGGTAGATGACGGCGAAACGCTGTGCACGCCCATGTTAGTGTAATGTAGGAAACCTTGAAACGCTCAAGGTTGATAGCGCTGAGTGGCTATTGTGCAGGTTTTCGAGCTGTGCTACTCCTGGCGGAGCTCCAGAGGCACGCAGCCTTTTTTTAGAGGCCACTTTGCAGCGTGTCTCCATTTCCCTCAGTTTATCACTGTCAGGCACATGCACACACCTACACACACACACACACACAGCACATAGCTACTCACCCTGCTGGGTGCTCCCTCTGGGATGGGGTGGAGAAAGGTAAAGAGAGAGAGAGAGCAAAGAAGAGAAAGAGACAAAGAGGAGGGAGGAAAAACAGAAAGTTTGTCAGTCCTAATAATAATAACAATAATGATAATAATAACAATAACAACTATGACAGTTCCCCAGCCGGTCAAGGTTAGGCTGAACTACGAAGGCTCCTCTCTAATTAAGATACAGACGGGCTATTGTGCTTCATCCCAGTCTCCAGCCTCTCTGCTCTCGGAGCAGACAAAGCTCGCTGTTCTCCCCTGTTGTCTCACTCAGCGCTCTCCGCCACTTCAGCCGCTCCTCGCCTCGTACGTACGCACACGGCTGCAGACAGGCACAAGCTCTCGCACACATGCTTAACGTGCCAATATGAACTCATTGATCTCCCTCTCTCTCTCTCCCCCTTTCTATTTTCACTCATGTCTACCCTTTTTTTCCCTCCTCTTTCTCGCTCTCCGAGTATTCATGAGAAAAGTCTCTCTTGGCTACGCGCCTGAAAACAGAGCGAGGAGATAAGATATTCTGCCGGGGTGAATGAAAGTTCGTCGGGAGAGAAACGTTTCTCCTGCATTTACTCAGGCGTTGTGAATACATCCGTCCATATTATTACGGCAATCTAAACAATGAAGTTCAGATCCAGTCCAGGAGGTGACTTCCTGTACAAATCACACAGACGCCTACAAACAGATCTCTCTGCGTACGACTGCTTTACGTCTCTTTCTGATTCTGCCGCCGTTTCGCTCACCGTTTCCTCGCAGCCCTCACGCTATGAATCAATCACAACGGAATAAACATACAAACGCACAAATGTACATGAAGATATACAAACATTTCGTGAGGAAACTCTTTCATGTGGACTATCTGATGGGTTCACTCTGGATAGCTCTTATGTTGGACATCTTCTGGGTGGGCGACCGACTCGCTACAGTACATCAAAGCTTAATGACGCACTCCCACTCTTTCCTTGAAATCACTTTCCAGGACTTTTCCAGGGCATCTTTAGTTGCTACTATATGACAGGCCTTCCAAATCGCTCCATCCTTTGGAGGATAAGTCATTTTTCTACAACTGTACTACGCATTTTGTACATTTACCCAGATCGCTTTCATGTCTATTTCTCCTCCATCTCCACAGGTCTGATTTAAAAGGTGTGCGGTCTACATGAAATAGTGACAAATTACAGACTATGCAAACCTTTCCAACCCTGTGCATTTACTCACAGTGTAGTGAGAAGAGAAAAAAAATCTTCAGGACAATTCCAGGAAATTTTGCTTTCTCTGATTTTCCACAACTTCCACTTCTCATGTTTGATGGGACTTGTGGGAACTGTCAGTATTTCACAGTATTTATGTGTCACGAGGAACGCTGGGACCGTGCGGAAGTCACAAGATCAGAAAAGCTGATCCAGCTTCTTCTCTCGAGACAAAGTAGTAGCTGTTGCTATTAATCTGATTTTTTTTACACATGTAAACACACTGAAGCTACCTCGTGGGGACATTTAAAGCCGTATTCATGGACAAAATTCAGGGCACGTTACCTCTGAGATGTTCGGGGTCTAGGTGGTTGCGCTCATCTTTGGAAGCGAGGTGGGCTGAGACCCCGAGGGCCCCGGTCAGCGCCAGGAGCCCCGAGCCGCCCGCGCCCAGGGACAGACCCGAGGGGTGGGGCGTCAGAGGAATACCAGGGGCGTGGTGAGACAGGTGCTGGAGCTGCTGCTGCTGTGGCCACAGGGAAAGGAAGGAAAGGGGAGGGGGAGGGGGAGGGGAGGGGGAGGGAGGGGGGAGACAGACGGTGTCACATAAGGGAGGTCGGGGTGGTTAGAAAAAACAGGAGAAGTGGATAGAAAATCAGCAGGGGAAAATGACATAAAAGAAAGGGGAAAGGAGGATGAAAGTTAGAGGAAGTGTGGAGGGGGGGGTTGTGTTTGGAACGGGGTGAGGCGAGGGAGACGGGAGAAAGGGAGGAAGTTAAATGGGATCAAATCCACATGGAGAGAGGAAAACAAGACGAGGGGAGATAGGATGTTAAAAAGATTAGTGGATTAAGAGGTGAGAAGCACGGACACAGAGGACGAGGAGGGGGAAGAGGAAGAAAAAAAAACGAGGAGATGGAAATTAAATGACCAAGGTAGAGAGGGACGTCCGAGTAAATGGAGATGGAGGGGGGGGGGGGGGTGCATGGAGAGGTGGTGAAAAGAGTGAGGCAACAAATGGGATTTATTATGAGGGAAAGGCAGGAGGAGGCAGATGGAGAGAGAGGCCAAAAGGAAAACACAGAAGGGATGAAAAAGAGGGAAGAAAATGTTTGAGTCAGAGAGTAAATGACGGAGGGAGGGGGGTGGGATTCATGAAAGGAGCGGTGAAAAGTGAAGGGGAATTAGATGAGCAGAAGCAGAGCAGATAGGTAGAGAGGGAAATGAGCACAGGAAGAGGGAGGGAAAGTGTGCAGCGGAGAGAGGAAAAGATAAGACATAACACACACAAAAAAAGAAAAAAAAACAATGAGAGAGAGGAGAAATGAGGACAGGGCCAAAGTGAGAGGAAGAGGAAGAGAATGATGAAAGATTACAAAAGGAGAGAAGATTCTGGGTGAAATCCAGAAGGAAAATGAACAGGAAGACAAAGAGAGAGTGGGGGTAAAAAAAAAAAAGAAAAAAAAAAAGAGGATGATGGGGGACAGAGAGAGCTGGGAGAGCAGAGGAGCGGCTACAGATAAAGAAAACGCTATTATCCCGGAGGAAGCATTATGATGTGCTTTTGTGTGTTGTTTTGTCGAGCCGGTGTGTTCGACACACGCACTCGCAGCGACGCACACCTCGGAAACAGCGGTGGTTGTAGTGCTGGGAGGAACAAAGGGCTTTAAGTAGACAGTAATGTGATCAGTGCTCAGACAAGCTTTGGAAAGCCCTGTGTACCAGGGGCACTCAGCAGCATCACTGTGTCTGGCTCTCTGTGTGTGTGTGTGTGTGTGTGTGTGTGTGTGTAGCAGAGCAACATGTGTGTGTGTGTGTGTGTGTACACACATGTGCACGCTGCTCTTGGTCAGGCCTTCACGCACTGTTGCACATAGATTTGGAGTGTGCAAAAAGGATTTGGAATAAACCCACGGCTAATGTGCGAGTGTAAATTTACTTAAATATGAAATTTGAATATGAAACGAGGCCACGCAGTCATTAGGAGGGGTAGCACTGTTGCCTCAAAGCAAGAAAAGTCCTCGGTTTGACTCCCGGTCAGAACAAACGGCTTTGTGCGTGGAGTTAGGTCGGGTTTTCTCCAAGTACAGTCCAATAACGTTCATATTTAGTCCAACTGGAGACTCAAAAGTGCCCCTTGGTGTGAATGTGAGAGTGAATGGTGTGTGTGTGTGTGTGTGTGTGTGATGGATGGGTATGGACCGGTGACCCACGTGTGTGTAAATAGGCTCCATCAGACCATTCCCATTAAGGTTTAATGGATGGATGTGTTGACAAACAAAAAGTGCTGAAACTCAGCCTTCATAACGCTTTGGGAACCACTGAGCAGACGTAATGTGATCGAACAGCTCTGATTACAATAACTTTTTCTTCTAAATGTTTTTGGACGACGCAACGCGTTTCGGTTTCCATGTTGAAACCCTCTGTGTGTGCGCGTGTGTGTGTGCGTGTGTGTGCGTGTGTGTGTGCATGTGTGTGTGTGCGTGTGTGTGCGCCTGGCAAGGCAGACAACAGGGCTGCAACAAAATCTACCCGGACAGTATTTTTCGATTTATTTCTCCCTCACTGACGCTGATTATTTTAACTACTCGCAGCTACTGCTAATTTTCTCTGGCGTCGGTCTCTCATTACATGTCGCTGTATTCAGTTGCATCTTCCACACACACACACACACACACACACACACATACGCCATTGCCACTTATTCATCCGGATTATGGAACAAGAACACAGGCACCCCCCCCCCCCTCCACCCCCCCCCCCCCCTCGGATGAGACGCCGATTAACATCTGCGCCTAACAGGTTGGCTGCGGACCACTTAAAACATCCACGCATCAAAAAAAATAATCCATGAAAGCCCAATTTTTCACTCAGAATGAAAAAAAAAAACAACTTTGAAACTGTTCGTTTGCCATGTTAATTCACCTGAGCCCGACTGGGCGTAGATTAAAGAGCGATCAACGACGCCATCTGGGACGCGAACGTTTCAATCTAAACACCGCGAGTGATCTTTACGTTAACGCCTCGGCTGCCGCTGATGAAAAGGATTTAATCAGCTGATTCTCATCAGTGCCACCGTCTCGCGCTGGCTGGTGTGTGTGTGTGTGTGTGTGTGCGTGTGCGTGTGTGTTTTCTGTTTGTATTGTCATGACGATGGAGGTGACTCACCCCTATAATGGCGTTGAGCTCAGCCATGGTGACCTGCTTGGCCCTCTCCACTGCTTGGACCACCTGTTGCTGGTGCTACACACACACATGCACACGCGCACACACACACACACACACACACACACACATTCAGTAGAGACAGAGAGAGACGTGCCGTTTGCATTGAATCAGTGTCCGTACTGTATGTAACCATGGAGGTGAGCGTAATGCTGCGGGTATAAACAGGTTGTATAAACATCAATGGAGCAGGCAATCATGCATCCACACACAGCACACACGCAACCATAAAAACACACACATTCCATGCTGTGCACACGCACGCACACACACACACACACAGAATCGTGCACGCACGCACGCACGCTTTAAGTCACACTAACTAAAATCTCTGTTGTGTTTACACAAAGTCCCAGTGTAATCAGTCACACAAATGCAAATACACATACGTGCTCCCTCTCCTTTCCCTCTTTCACTCCCTCACAAACACACACGTATACACACACATATATACACACACACACTTATACACACACACACACACACATACACACATACACACACACAGAGTCAATATTGATCAAACTGACAGAGCTGTGACCATCCTGACTCCAGGGAACTCACTCAGTGCACACTCACACACTCGCAGACAAAAAGCAATGTGTGTCCAACCTACACATACACGCACACACATTCAACCAACCTACACATACACACACACACATTCAACCAACCTGCACACACATGCACACATACACATAAACAACAGAATAGTATTTACTCCAATATCCTCTCTCTTATCGAGGTTCTATTAAGCAGATATTAAGTACATTATATGACTTGAGAAGCAATTAATAGAGGCCACGGAGGCTTGGAGAAAAGGGGATAATGTTGTTGAATAAGCTCCCGGCAAATGATTAAGGACTTGTTGTATTCCATCTAAAGATAATGGGATCTTTAGGGTTTGCAAAAGACACATAATTCAATATTCCTCTCAAAGTCAAGAGATCAGAATGTATCTCTGTACTGAGGTTTACAGTTTGCTCTAATGGCATGACGTGCGGTTCAGTGATGCCTGTCGGGATTTGTTCAATATTTTCACAACATTTGGTATAAGACCATGCAGCCATATATGGTCATTAGCAGACACAGTGCCGCTTTGATCATAATCCAGCATGTGAACTGTGTTCACTACAAGTATAAAATCACAGCTCTGATAGTCGGAGTGTGCGTTAGATATAGTGTATAATGAAGATGCGCGGATCATGGATGAGCTTCACTCTTATCGATGCTCACAAGTGTTGATTGATTTACACTCGATGTCGTGCCATTTAATATGCCGTCTAATGCGGCTACATTAGACTTAGTAAAGTGGTAAATAACACCTCCCCTTATTGATCGATCCTCCCTCTGAGGATCAATCAAGTCTATTTGTTGGTAATATCATCTATTATTGATCTGTATTTGCAGTTATGAAATACAAGTAACAGGGTAATAAGTGTAATAGTTGCCACTGAGCTGCAACAGAGCCCAAATATAATGTGGCAGAAAATGAAAAAAGAATTTGAGAAATGCACTTTCGAGGACATGAGCACTGCAGTAAGTGTTTTTGGTCGTCTTTCATGTCTCTATAGACTCATATTAGCATGTCTGTGAGACTTCTGAGCTGAGCTTATTGGAAATGCATTAGAAATGTTTCTGTTTGTCCATATCCTATTAGACTTGAACATCTACTCTGCTTTGTTTTGGATCACAGACGCAAAGACAATATGACAGAGGGCCGGGGTGTGAATAACAACAGCCCTCCGATTATGTGTGTGCATGTTCTGTGTTTATGTCTAAGTGTGTCTGGCGGTGGCGACACTCACCTCTTGAGAGAGGAAAGGGATGATCTGAGCGCAGATGGCACTGAGACGCTTGACAATCTCTGCCTGCGATGGAAAGAGAGAGAGAGAGAGAGAGAGAGAGAGAGAGAGAGAGAGAGAGGGAGAGAGAAGAGGGAGAAGGTTTCAGCAGCAATTCCATGAAGCTGAGGGTGTTTTTGGCTCTTGGACTTTCTTCGCTCTGGTCCAAATCACTTTATGAGTTTCTAAACTTTAGGCGTTTTCCGCTTGGTTCGGTTTTGTTGGTGCAGAGAAGAAAAAAAAAAAAAAAAATCCGGCAAATCATGAGAGAACATTCGCTCAGCTCAGGAAGAAGAGAGAAAGAAGATCCCGTACAGGAAATGTCTTAGAATCATCTCACTTGACATTAGAGCTGGTCTGCGCCTAAACCCTTATTAAACACAAATAAATAACAACCAGAACCCAACCAATCCCACATATGAGCCACAGTAAAATGGAGACAAAAAAAAGTTTATTTTAACAGGCAGAAACCTCGAGCAGAACCAAGAGGAGGGACAGAACAAAAGCCTGCTAACGGGGTAATATTGAGGAGTGTGTTTAGCCGTTTAGCTCAAACTCGGCTCCGTAATCGGGCCAGATCACGTTCCAATCACAAACAGAGTTCCTCGTGGGGTCCACACCCCAGCGCAATTACCGCGTTGACACCTGCCCAAACAAACCTGACCGAGGTGGACGAAGAGTCAGAGTCTGATGCAGGCCGACCGCAGAGCGCAGGTGTGAAAACAGCCTGAGACTAGAACACTGTGTGTGTGTGTGTGTGTGTGTGTGTGTGTGTGTGTGTGAGTGTGTGTGTGTGTGATGGGAGGGGGGGTGAGGAAGGGTTGGAAAAGATGGACGCAGCACTCACAGTCATTGTCTGGTCTTTTAGCACCATCACACTCTCATTTAGTCCGGCCTCACACACACTCTCAGCCACTTCAGTCTACCCCTCTCTCTCTCTCTCTCTCTCTCTCTCTCTCTCTCTCTCTCTCTCTCTCTGTCTCTCTCTCTCTCTCTCTCGCTCTCTCTTTCGCTCTTCCTCACTCGCACACGCACATTCACAAAGAGCAGAACACCTTGAAAATTTCTCCGCCACATGCTATTCTGCGCCATTATGTTTTTGTCCATTTCCTAAAAATCATAAAACCCATAAAAATGCCCTCTTTAACCACAACCCCCCCCCCACACACACACACACGCACACACGCTACACACACAGAGCATCACACATTAGCACATGTAACAAAAGTACTGTAGCCGCGCACACACAGACACATACAAAAACACACACTCTTCCAAACGCACACACATACACACTGAACCTCTGCAGTGTGTCTAATTCTATCTGTCTGAGTGCCCTCAGCCTCATTTTGTTCTCTTCTTCACTCAGCCGTTCTCTCTTTTTCTACAACAGCTCTCACACTGAGCCATTATTACCCTATTCATCCCCCTTCCTCCCATTTCTCTCCCCCCCTCTCCTCGCCCTTCGCTCGCTTTATATTTTTCTATATTATTACCATCCCTCTTCTCCTAATTTACCCTCTCTCTCTCTCTCTCTCTCTCTCTCTCTCTCTCTTTTCCCCTCACACAGGCTTTTTCTTCACGTTACATCAGGCGCTCCCGCACATTTTCTTTTCTCTTTAGTTTACTTTGCTGTCACACATGACCGCCATCACATGCATGCATTTTTTTAAGGGTTTTCTTCTTCTGTCTGGCTGTTTTCCTCTCCCCCTTTTCTTCCTCTCTCGGTCCCTCTACCCTACACATGTTTCTGGCACTTGAAGATACCGGAGAAGAAGGGAGAGAAGACAGCAAAGGGGTGACGGGGACCAGTGCAGTGACTGACAGGGCTGTATACGCTGTCATAAAAAGGCACGCACACACACACACGCACACACACACACACACACACACACACACACACACACACACACACACACTGACACATGTACGATGTGATAAGACTGTGTCTGTCCTTGAAACAGAGCTGTGTGTAGGCCAGTTTATGAAGTCATGATGAGACTGGCTGTAACTGACAGGCTGGCTGATTGTGTACGAGCGTGTGTGTGTGTGTGTGTGTGTGTGTGTGTGTGCCAAAGCCCGCCAGTGTGTTTTTAATGAAATGCATGCACAGTATCTGTATCCAGACCGCAGAGAGGAATGTAGCAGTCGGCGAGGGGAGAGCAGATAGGAATACGCTCTTACGACAGGAAACGCGCCCCGTTTCTCATTACTGTACATTACACTGTGTTCATTTATTTTAAACCACGTCTGTTTACCTGCTTGACTCAATCTAATCTCCTTGTTTGCTCTCTGTTTTTTTTTTCTTCCCCCTACCATTTCCGCTAGATTACATCTGAAAATAAAACAGCGTGCGTGTTTATATTTGACACTGATAATGATCCCGGCAGAGCCCAACAATGGCTGCGAAGCCATTACACAGGAATCAAATATCAACGCGGAGCAGAGAGCCCTATAGGACGAAACGCTTCTCGTACGTAGAGGGCGCACAGTGCTAATTAATCCTTGGATTCACTTTAAAACGCTGCGTTATCTGCTCCCCATCAGCCCAGGAGTGTTTCCTACCACCCGGGTCAGCATTTCGTCGAATGACAGCCTGAAAGAACTGACTCGGGATCTGCGGCTTCAGGTGGACGAGCAACTCTTTTCATTTCATAGCTTTGTGTGATTCATTGTTCTTAACAAAATATTCATTAAGGGTTTTAAAAGGAGTCCTTCACGAGGGGAGACAATGATTATACAAGAGACGTTTGGTGATTGGGAACACTTTGTAATACCAGTTTGTTAGGGAAAATGTTATGTTCCAATGTTTTTGGAATCGGAGGGGGTTGGGCGGGGGGGTTTAATCACGTTGCATCCTTCCAGCTCTGCGTTCTGACTCAGAGACTCGGATCAGCTGATGGTTCAGCGGCAGAGCGAGAGCGGGAGCGAGCCGGGCTGACGCGGGCCGAGCTGGGCCAGGTGTCAGGAACAACACGGCCCAGTCTCGTTCCACGGCCCTGCCAAAGCACAGCCACCGGGGAGCGCGAGGCCCCAGCCAAGCCGGATGGAGCGGGGATGGAGGGATGGAGGGATGGAGGGGCGAGTGGATGGGCAGATACCGAGGAAGAGAGAGAGGGGGCTGGTCAATAAACACCTGAGGGCAAATAAGCTGCCAACTGGCAGTGGGAGGGCGGGGGGGGGGGCAGAGGGAGGCGGAGGGAGAGGAGCTGCAAGGGGAGCCGAGAGGAAAACGTAGGTAAGAGGGGAAAGGACGAGGCGGTGATTCATTGAGAAGACAAAAGCATGTCCTAAAGTATTATTTATAACAGACGGAGGGAGAGGAATGCAAATCGCAAGAAAGGTTAAAGGAAAGGAAGAGGCAGCACAGCGGGGGGTAAAAAAAATAATACAATAAAAAAAATAAAAGACAAAAGACAAGGACAGCCTGTTCCAGAGGCTGTGGTGCACATTAGCCTGTTGGTGCCTGAAACACACACACACACACACACACACACACACACACACAATCAGTGGCAGCGTGCTCAGACTTGTCATCTCGTCAGATCGCTGACAGGATGATAATAACAGCCAGCAAACCGTTTATATGATCACAGCGCCTTGTTGCTGCATAATGATACAACCTCCAATGTGTGAAAAGGAGACACACACACACACACACACACACACACACACACACGCACACACACAAATCCAAAATCTAAAACACCCATACCTACAATAACAGTGAATGTTTTGAGTGTAGACCGAGGATCTCGGATGTTGGTATCATTTAAACTCCGCCTGCAAATCAACATTCAATCACTCTCAGAGAGAGAGAGAGAGAGAGAGAGAGAGAGAGAGAGAGAGAGAGAGAGAGAGAGAGAGAGAGAGAGGCGAGCACGGAGCGGCGGCAGACGCCCGCCGAAGGCCAGGCGTGTCTTTGTCTGACGCCGTCGAGTGAAAAAAAAAAAACGTGAGAGAGAGAAGTCGACACCTCTCGAGTCGTCGCGGAACGTGACCTTGATCGCGTGCGACAACAACTTCCTGAGCAAAGGGAGACGTGGAGGGGGGGAAAAAACAGCTCCAACCTGGTCCCTGTCAGGTTTTTTTATGAATAGGACTGTGAGGGAATGTGTGAAACAGCGTTTCATGTGATAAATAACGCATCAGACGCTGAAATTTTCCACGTGCTTGTTGTGTGCGTGTGTGTGCGCGTGTGTGTGCGTGCGCGTGTGTGTTTTGAATTGTATAAATAAATTATGCAACGGCTGGTCTGCTGTAGATAATGTGACATCATGCTGCGAAACCTTCAACGATTCGTCGTCATGAAATTTTAAACGTACACAGTAAAGGTCAGATTCGGTGTCGAGGCGCTAAATTCATCCTTGACCTAACGCTTCGAGGATCCCGCCGGCCGGGAGGAGACTCGGACCAACGACGCGGCACAGATCGCCCCCCCCCACGCCCACTCTCTCCTGAACGCGTGAGACCCGTAATTATCAATCTTTAGTCATCGTCTCCTTCACTTCCTTCGCAAATGGGATCGCAATTGCTACCTCTCTCTCTCTCTCTCTCTCTCTCTCTCTCTCTCTCTCTCTCTCTCTGTCTGTCTGTCTCTCTCTACCCACATGTTTAACGTGCAGCTCAGATGTGACACGTCCCGGCCTGTTTCCGTGAAGGCTGTCAAAAGGCGTTCTAGGAAGCGCGGGAGACGACTAACAGAAGTCGAAATCGACGAGACAGGTGGGGAGGCGAGGCGACGGGTGCGCTGGGAGAAAAAAACAACACCCCGGCTCGCGAAACGAGCCATCACAGGCTAATGGTGCAACGGCGCGTCTGCACGTGGAGTTTCCTTGAAATAATGAGCGGGCGGGCGCCTGAGCCGAGCTCTGACAGGGCTCGTTGCAGAGGGAGGGGAGCGGGACTGGGAGTGGGGGCGCCAATTGGGGTAAGAGCTGCCCCCTGGCTATTTCCTCTCAAATCTGGTAATGACGATGCATTTGCCATTTGTGTGTGTGTGTGTGTGTGTGTGTGTGTGTGTAACTGCAGATGCGGAGAGTGATGCACGGGGCTTTGTACGGACGTGACGCCGACGAGTACGAACGGAGGGATGAACTGATGGGAAAAAATCAACGTTTTTTCTTTCCCTCCCTTGTACACTTTTTCGCTCACGATACCGAAAGCGAATCCGAGCCGGAATCGACAGCAGGGGTGGAGGGGGGGGGTGGTGGGGTGGTGGTGGGGGGGGGGCACTTCCCAGTGAAAGATCAGCATTGTATTTGTTCTCGCAGCATGACGGCGAGCAACAGTGACCGCGTTCATCTTTGCCAATAAAGCTCGGAGAATTTGAATGTGATGAGCGTGGGATGGAGGGGTTGGAGGAGTGGTGGAGGGGTGGGGGGGTGGGGGGGGTGTAGGGAGTGGGGGGGAGTGGGGGGAGTGGGGGGGGGGGTTGGCACTGGAGGAGGGAGACGGTGCCCAGTGTGCTCGGGCACTGCCAGCTGTGCCAGCCTCTGAGTCCCACTACGGCTGAGCCAGCCAGCTTTGTGTGTGTGTGTGTGTGTGTGTGTGTGTGTGTGTGTGAGAGAGAGAGAGAGAGAGAGAGAGAGAGAGAGAGAGAGAGAGAGAGAGAGAGAGAGAGAGAGAGAGAGACACCCCACTCCTATACACTTCTCAACAACAACAGCATTTCTCCTCGTTTGCTTCTATTGCGAGAAGCTGCTGGTTTGGGTTCTTGAGAAGGGGCCAAGCGAAGGCCCGGCAGTTTCCACTCCTAACAGCACAAGCTGCTGAGAGGGGAACGTGACGCATAATGTCGATGGACACTTAACCCCGATGGAGAGGAGGTTCCTCAAAAACACAAAAACGCTCTGTGGTTAAAGGAGAAGCAGTCAAGCTCCGACCTTGACCGTTTGTCCATTATGTTGCTAACCCGGGAACTTGAGGTCCATTCTGGATACTTTAACATCTATATCTACATCTAAACATCTAAGAGGTTAAAAAAAGGAGAAAAAAAAGGTCTATGTTGTTTATGTAGCCAAACATTGTATCCCGTTAATTGATAATCGAAAAATATGTCATTACTAAACCGCTCTTGCTTGTAATTCTTGAAGTCATGTTATCTCTGGTTTTATGAGCAACGTGTCGATCGGTAATTTCGATCAGCTGGAGCCGGACTTAAGGTTAATTTAGTTTATCTTAGCTTACCGTTGCGCTGGATGTAATTAGTACAATAAAGTAGCGACTTTATCGGCGTCGCTTTGCGAGGGGCTGAGGTAATCTTTCCCTGAAATGAAATTTTGGGTGAATATTTCGAGCCTTCGGGATGTGCTGATCTGCATTTTCTGCTATTTTATATAAGCAACCATATGGTCGCGTGCTGCAGACCTTCACTTTGAAACTCACTCCCATCCGGAGAAGTAAATATAGATTTTGGACACGCAACGTTGACACTGAATCATCACTTTGCATCGCCATCGACAGGTGTACGGAGACACGCGGCTACAGCGCTACATCGTGCAGTTTTTAGGAAAGGAACGGTGTGTTTGATATGGAGTTGTTGTGGACACATATACACACACACACACACTGCTTTACAGTCTGTGCAGAATAACCTCATTCACACACACACGCACACACACGCACACACAGGAGATCCTGCAGCTTATCTCTGTCCCCTGGTTTCTAATTGGGCTGCTCTGCACTGTGCACAGTTTAAGGTAAATATTTGTAGCCAATGACGTACTAATGACCACTGATTGGGGTTGCAGAGCTGCTCAGTGAAAACAACCACTCCTGATCCCTCTCTTTCAAACACACCCTCCTCCTCCCCCTCCTCCTCCTCCTCCTCCTCCTCCTCCTCCTCCTCCTTTTCTTCTTTCACTCCATGCAATCTGGTTTCTTCTTTCTCCATCCTGCTGGCTCATTTTCACTCCACTCTGCTCCACTTCTACAATCTCTCTCTCTCTCCTTCTCTCCCTCTCTCTCTCTCTCTCTCTACTCCCTCTCTCTCTCTCTCTGTCCTCGTGCTCCGTTTTCCCTCAGTGCACTTGGCCATGCTCTTTAGCTCTCTCTCCCTGCCCTCCATCTCATTCTCTTTCATTTCTTTCTCCTTCTTGCTCTATCTCTCTGCCCTGCTTCTCTCCCAGATTCTCCCTCCACCCCCCCCTCCTCTCTTCCCTTTTTCTTGCTCAGTCTTGTTTTCCTCTCTCCGCCCTCACTCTCTCTCTCTCTCTCTCTCCTTCACTCCTCTGGGCAGCGTGCCAGCTCTTCTTCCTTGGCGCCAAGCCAACTCCTCTCCTCCTCTTTGCCTCCCCCTCCCCTCCCCTCTCCTCCCCTCCCTCCCTTCCTCTATCCCCCTTGCCTCTGATTGATGGCCCCTCTATTCTGGAAGTAGAGGAAGGGAAACAGAGAGAGAGAGCGAGAGAGAGAAAGAGAGAGAGGCAGGAGAGCAGCAAAGCACACACGAACAATGAAACACACACTCACACACACGCTCACACACCAAAACACTAAAAAGGCACACACACGCGCGCACACACACACACACACACACATACACGCACACACGTGCGCTCTCAGAAGTGTGCGCACAAACACAACTCGACCACACTGGAACATGCACACATGAGCCACTACAAACAGCCGTGCACCTACGCGCATGCACGCACACACGCAAAGGCAACAAGGGCACACAGAAAACCAATCCAAACAGAGCAGAGGAGAGCACACACACAAAGAGCTGTGTGCAGAGCAAGCACAGCCTCCCAGCATGAGACCAACAAGCACACGCACACACACACACACACACATCTTGAGACGCATACACATACAAACACACAAAAAGACACAGATTCAACCTTCAGTGCAGTAACAATACAAGATAGGCAGTGGACCAAGCAGCAGAAACATTTACAATGAAAAATCCAGACAGACAGCTCACTTCTATCTTTCACAGACACACACATACCCCCCCCACACACACACACACATACCCACACACACACGCACACACTGTTATTCAGCATCAGCAACACATTGGAGGATAGTCCGCATAGTTACCAACATGTGCAGTTGTGCACATGTCCAATTACTTAATGCAAGCGCATTAATGCATAAGCCTGTATGTATGGCCACAGATTGAGGCTGCACACACATGCTTCTGCAGTGCACAAATGCACACACATATGCATGCACACACACACAAACACGTGCACGCACGCACACACACACACACACACACACACACACACACACACACACACACACCTTTCTAGGGCATGTGACTGTGAAACAGAAAATCTGTAGCTCACAGTTGGAGTTGGAGTTTTACAACCAACTCTCTCTCTCTTTCTCTCTCTCTCTCTCTCTCTCTCTCTCTCTCTCTCTCCGACTATATTATACTCTAAGCTATTAGTCATGTTCACACTGTGCCAGCTCACCAGCTTGCATTGACAGACTGCATACGGCTTCAAACTCATGTCGACCGCAATGCAATCAGACACAAAGTAGCCGGAGCAGCGAAGCTGGCTGCGCAGCACGCATGCAAAGGCACGCAGGAATGACACACAAACATATACACACATTCATGTACTCCCTCTTTTTTTTTTTAGGATGCATCTCATTGGTGGTGCTGGAGTTGCTGGACCGTGCACAGACTGCGGTATAGAGCACGGAGCTCGACCGGGGCGGAGCAGACCCGGTCATGTGATTTTCACCATTAGAACACATTGACGTCCCGGTGAGTTCGGTAAACTAGGAAACCCACCCGAGCAAACGCTTCCTTGCTTGAATACAGGACGCCCAGAGGAAAGAAAAACATAATAATGAAAAAAGAAAAGGATTGAAGAAATTGTGCTGCGACTTTCGCGGCTACAAAGCCGAGTTGTTGCAGCAGAGCGAACCTCACCAAGAGAGGGAGAGTACGAGCGGTGCTTTCTGTGATAACACTGAACCTTCATGCTCTCGCGCTATATTTCAAAATGACATTTCATTTGCCTTCACTGTGGGAGACGCGACCCATATATAATGGCCTTGGCTTGGTGGCAGCCGTTATTGTAACTACTCCTAAAACCAAATAATAACATCTTTGCCTCCAACTTCAACGCACACATGCCAGGACTCACCTCTGGAGCCGTGCACGCTCTATAAGGGCTTTGAGTTTCCTATTTACATGAAGCACAGTGAGTATTAGGAGGCCTGCAAAGACTACATAGCCGTCCATCCATCCATCATCTTACCCACCCTGTGCCTTAACAGCATCGTGGGGTGTCTGCTGCTGGAGCCTATCCCAGGACACATGGGGAGAAGACAGGGAAAACATTCTGGACAGGCCACCGGATACACACACACACACACACACACACACACACACACACACACACACGCACACAGCCCATTTACCATCATACTCACAACCAGGGGCCATTTAGAGTCTCAGATCAGCCTAAACCATTATGTTTTTGGACTGTACAGTAGGAGAACAGAGGACATGCTGATGTATATTTGGTTTCTCAAAAAGGTAAAGATGAGGTATATTTGATAAGAAATGCTGAATATTTATCAGATTAAAAGTTACGAGATGATGATTGCGCAGTAGGGTAAAGTAGTATAACTTTTACTGGACACATACACAATTTGTTGCTCTGTTGGCAAGATTACAGACAAAAGTCATAAGAGCATCAAAATCATTAGGATAAGGAAAGCGTTTAGCATCCTGTAAGAGGGTTCCCAGTCTGTTCCTGAAATCACCCTTCGGGACTGTTGCATACGTTGCATTTCATATATATATCCATATTGCTTTCATGTTTAATTTATTTCAAAGCATGTTCAGCTTTCTTCATCAATTCATACTTAAAACCGAACTTTACTCAATTAAATAAATAATCATGTGAACATATGCTCCTCATTAATCTCCACATGATCCACATACAGATCTCACAGGGGACGTGTTGCAGTGCTACCTGGAGGAGAAGCCACATGCTGTGCAGCTGCTCTGTCAGGGGACCAACAACTTTTTTTTTTCCTCTTTTTTTTTTCCCGAGCGCTGGTCACAGAACACGGTGCCATATTACATCCACTATCACATGCATGCACACACACACACACACACATATACCCTGAGATAAGCCAATACAGCGTGTGTAGCTGCTCTGAGCCCTTCTGCCAGAGTGACAAAGCCATTACGCTAAAAGGCAAGCTCCCTGGGAATTTAATCACTCGTTTTCCCCTCTCGCCTCATCTTTCCCTCTTTCTCATTCGCCCGCCGTTCTTTCCTTTAACTTATTTCCTATCGTTCCTAAAGGGTTATATCACTCTCTATCCCGCTGCCTATGCGTCATTATTCACAAATGAGCTCCGTTACACATGTACGCTCGGGCATGAAAGGGGGGAGAGGGAGAGACATCAAAGCGGCACACATACAGCGTACAGATGCTACGACATGTGCAGAGAGGGACCGTATACACCACTGATCAGAGAGAGAGCAAACACATAGCATGACACGCATATTCACGCACACACACGCACACACACACGCACACATGCACACAGACACAGTCATTTGACCTCTCCGAGGCTGTTGGAGTTGACCCACATATGAAAAGGCTCAGTCTAATCCAGCCCTTTAAATAAAATCAGTTAAAAAAAAGGAAAAAAAAAAAAAAGAGAGAGAGAGAGAGAAAAACTCAAAGCCCGACCGCAGGATTATCGACTGACTGGGTGGTTGGGAATGACGGCAAGAGAATAAAAAAAGAAAAAGATGAGGCAAAGTGGATGGACAGAGTGAGATTGAGAAAGAAAAAGAAGGTGGGGGACGGGGGGGTTGGGGGGGGGGGGGGGTAAGGGAGAGGAGCCCAATCCTATTACGCAGCAAAGCGGTGAGTGGAAAATGAAGGCATCTATCGCCCGCACCCCTTTCCCTCTCTCTCCCCCTCGTCCTCGCTCGCCCTCCACGCCTGACGAGACGGCGATTCAGGTCACGAGCGAACGTACCAACGCAGGCGCCACACGCGCAGGCACAGACGCGCGCATACAAAGGCTAGCTAGACAGCGCGGGCTAATTAGGCGAGAGGATGAGCGCATAGTTTTTGTGTTTTTGTGTTTTTTTTTTTACACAAACACAAACAGATAAACACTATCTTGCGCGATCTTTCGCCCGCTTGTTTGTACTCTAGCCTAATCTGCCTCATCTCTGTTTTTTGGTGCATTCCTTTTCTCATTTTTTCCTTTTCCTCCAATTTTTCACTTTCAACTCCGTTCGCATGTTTTCTTCAATTGCGGGGCGTCTGAAAACGCCAATGATGCCAGCGTGGTGTGCTGCCATATAACACGGACTATCAAACAGTGCAAAAAAAAAAAGACAGACTGGGCCACTCGCTCTTTTATGTCACACATGCGTGTGTGTGTGTGTGTGTGTGTGTGTGGTGAAATGAAAGGAGGGAGCAGGAAGGAAGGACAGCCAGCTGCTTCATCTGTCCTCAGGAGTCCACAGGGGAAACAGTCTGGCTGCCAAGCATCCTGACTATCAAACACAGCTTCCTATAATATCCTGCCTGGTGTGTGAGCCGCGACATCTCTCCATCTAGCATTCAGATGCAGCATGTAAAGTCTATAGGCACACGTTTCCACTGATTCTCAGGAGTTCCCGTCCATAGCATGTGGATGGGGCATTGGTATGGCAGAGACGGTGTGGACTAACTTCGGTGACATCCTGATTAGTATCACTCCTCAGAGCCTGTGTATAGCAATGAGAAGGGCCGACTTGAGAGTTTAGTTAAATGGTCCATCCATTCATGATCTAACCTGCTTTGTAACTGTGTGAGCGTGACCAAACTCCAACACACATATGGAAAAGGAAGTGAACACACCCTGGACAGGTCGTGTTCATACACAGTTCACTCGACAAAAACAAAAGTGAACAAACGTTAAGAAAATATCCACAAAAGACGGTAATATCACAGTAATATGCTTTGTTAACCGTGATTGACATCTTTCTTGTCACACCCCCTGGCTAATGTATAAACTCATGCAAGGTCGTGATCGGTTGTGAACGATGATTGATTAGACACGACACTGTTCGCTTCCACTATGCTTATCTAGTTAGTTGCGTACAGCAGTTGTGTCGACCACCTCTCCTTTGTCGATCTTGAGCTTGTTTACTCCTCACGTCCTATCTCCATCGCTGTGTGCATATACGGCCAAAACAAACCGATCTTCGAGGTTAATGACTCCCCGTTTCAGAACGACTGCCAAGTCTGAGCAAACCCTCAGAATCTCAAGTCAACCTAAAATGTGTGTTTTTGGACCGTGGGATTTGGGAATTGTGAGTGTCTGGAGGAGACGTGCTCCACACAGAGAGGCTCTTGGTCCAACTGGGAGTCAAACCCGGGACCTTGTTTGCTGCGAGGCGACAGCTCTAACCACTCATCTGACCCGATATTTACATTTGACCCACCCGGTTCCTAGCAGGTCGTTTTAGTCTTTCAACGCGTGCCGCCATTATCCTAAATGGTTTAAAATTAGTAACCAGCCAGGGGTTCACCTTCAGTTCAAGGACACACTGACACCTTCCACTAATGGGCTGCTCACTCTCACTACAAGGGCTCCTCTCTGCCTGCTCTGAGTCTTTCTCCGCGATCAAAATATTTAAAAGGGAAATGATTAATTCAAGGCCAAAACATGCAAAGGAATGCAGACTAATAGTAAAATGACTTCAGTCTTTGAAAATGCTAAAGAGCACGGACAAAAACGAGAGATTGCAAGGATAAAAATAATAGGGCAGCCCAATTTGGGACACGAACGCAGCCCAATTACAATGACAGCAAACTATGTTGAAAATGTCAAGTATTAATGGGATGATGCTGCTTTCTTAGGTGGCATAACTGCTAACCCAAACTTAGGATCTTGTCAAGACTGGCTTTTTAGCATTCAGGGAGTTGTTACCAGAGCATTTCTTTATCAGAGTTTCCTTTTTTTCCCTACTTTATATCCCTCTATAAATACTGAGCAGCTGTCACTCGTATGATTAGACTCAAGAGTTGGCCTTTTATTTTCCTCTGCTTGTTTTTCCGTTTCTCCCCCATCGACAATGACAGTTGCTATGGGTCTGTGAGCACTTCTGTGTCTCTGTTAATGCGATTTTTATGCCTCCTTTCTGTCTACATTCTTTACATATTTGTTAGCTTTTACGACACTTAGCCCGGGTTTGGCTGTTTGTGCTTTTGCGAGTGGAAGTGAAAAACAAAAGTTTTGAATTATGAGCACATAAACGTTTTTAATGTCGAGACCACCTCGAAGGCCCGCGTGGCGCGGCATGGACCATTATCATGAAAGAAATCAATTGCGACCCGGCTTTAAACTACACAGGCCTCCAGGATTTCCCTGTCTCTCATTAATCACCTACGCCGCCCAGGAGCCTCGCTGCCCTGCCTCCCGCCGTATCAGACGACTAAAACACGAACAAATACGCAACAATCACGGCCCGACCTAGCGGCGAGAACACCTCCCGCAGACCTAAATCCGTCTCGCAGCTTCGTATGGAGGATTTAACCTTTAAGCGCCGCAGTCAGTTGCCGCACAGGCTGCTGATTGGTTCCCGGGGATATCGATTTCTAAATAAATCAGGATGGCATTTATGCACACCTAAATGGCTGTACATGAATACTCAAAACAAATTAACAGCACTGAGTCATCGCGACCGGAGGATTTTCCTGTTTGCAGTGATATGATTGTGCCGCGACTGCTGAGGAGGAGAATAAATGAGTGACGCAACGTTAGCCAAGGCCAAGTGTTTTGCACGCACTTGCTGTTCCATTTCCGGGAAAAAAAAAGGGACATTTTAATGTGGTGGTTTTTACTGACGGGAATAGCATGTAGCATCTACCTGTGGTAGCAGGCTAATGGTGAACCCTGACTTCATTTGGCAGGCTGTGTGTGTGTGTGTGTGGGGGAGGGAGGGGGGGTGGGGGGGCGGGGGGGGCATTGTGCATTGTGCATTATCAGGTCCCAACCCAGTCATTTAGAAACACTTGCCTGGACTATTATTGAAATGCTGCAGGAGTAGCTTCCCTGCAAGGCCCCTGGGGGGGGGGACACTGGGGGACACTATCCCAAAGAAATAACCCCTTACCGGAAAACACACACACACACACACACACATGCACATTACCAGTCTGAAAGTGTGACAGTATAGGTATGCATGTCAAAACAGACATTATGTTGCAGAGATATGTGGCCATTTACCACACCCGGGTAATTTCAGTTTGCAAGGCCAGGAAATAAAACAGCGTGAGCCGTACCGGCCCGCACAGAATGGAGGCAGTTTACTGCCATATATCATTCACCGCGAGAGATGCATCCCCCGGCAGACGGCCAGGCATTATTCTTCCCCACGCCATCAAAGTGCACAACTACCTGCGTGTAGTGTCGTTCGGTTTACCCCGAGAATTTACATCCCTGCTGCACAGCCAGCCAGGTGTTCGTTTAGTTCGTCTGGCTCAGGTCCACGCGGTGGAGAGCGGTTAGCGCTGTCGCCTCGCAGGAAAATGAAAAGTCTGACTCCTGGTCAGATCGAGGGCCTTTCTGTGCGGAGGAGGGGGCTTAATTCCAGGGACATCCATGTTAAAACATCCATGTTTAGTTGGTTTGATGACTCTGAATCGCCCCTAGGAGAGTGTGTGTGTGTGTGTCCAAGACTTCAAGAAAGCAGAGCCCGTAAGAATATGAATGGCTGGAGTAGATGGGTCCATTCTTGGTGGAGCTACATATGCCGGAAGTTTTAGGATGTCACTGAAGTTTACGTCCTAATGGGATCGATCAACCACACAGTCCACTTACTCAAAAATGAGATCCCACCCTCCTGTTGCACTATACTTTGCGACCTTTCCATGTCTCTGAGTAATTTAACCTGTTCCACAACTTGTACAGCATCTCTGACTGTCTAGAAAAGCTATGACGTCCCTGTATTCAAAACCGAACCAACAGGTTTGGACTAGAGTAGCGATCGTTATCCTGAAGTGTGACAGGACAAATAAGTTTCATTAACTGCACTCACAAAAGTCTTTTTCAAGTCAACTCTCGCCTTTATATAACTTGTATAAGCTACAGTTCCCTCTGATCTGGTCTGGATACAGTCCTGTTCCGCCAGATCAGTGGGTGAATTTGTGGTTTTGCTTTGTTTAATACCCCTTTGAAGTGAGCTGCTGGTGGGAGGAAATTCATATTTCATCCACTTCCTGCCCTCCGCGTTTTCAGATTTTTTTTTTCCCAGGCTCCTCTCTGGACACGAGCTCTTGCGGGACCCGGGCCTGCAAACAAAGCGTCTATTCTTCCTCCTCGCCATCCTGTTGTCCCGCAGCTCGCAAAAATCAGCTGTCAATACAAAACCCGCTTCAATCCGGCTTGCGACGACACGGGGAGCGCAGCGTCGTCGCCCCCCGCCTACCACTGTGAGTCAACAGCGCGACTGCATCACGGAGGCGCTGAATATACATGTTGTGCGTCTGCACGTAGCGGGGGATATATGCAATAACTATCCAAACCCCAGAAGTGCGACATCAATGAATATAGAACAACCACAGAGAGCGGCGTAAAGTCCTCGCAGCCCCTCTGGGGGATAGAGCTAGTGTATATATGATATGATATGACACGATAATGGAAGTGAACCAAGTGAGATAATGTGACGACGTGTCTGTGTGTGTGTGTCTCTCAATGCATCCATACAGCTTAGAGGTGGAGGAGGAGGAGGAGGAGGAGGAAGAGGAGGGAGGAGGAGAGGGAGGAGGCAGGGGGGAGATGTTATCTTTTCTGTGCCATCATATAGCTCAGATACAATCATCTCTGAGAGACAGAGGAAGAGAGAGGAGAGGAAGGGAGAGAAATAAAAAGGAAAGCGGGAGGGTGGGTGGGTGGGGGGGGTGGAGATGGTGAAAGATAAAGGGAGGGAAAGAGGGAGGGAGAGAGAGGTTGGCGAGGATAGAGAGCAAGTGGGGAATTCGAAAGGGCGCGAAAGAGAAAAGAGAGAGAGAAAAGAAGGAAGGGAAGACAGTTGGAAAAGAGAAAGGAAAGGTAAAGGGGAGGTATGACTGTTAGGGCTTAATTAATGCCGGGACACGAGATGGCCCTGCCACTGATAATGACGGAGTGAGCGGGAGATAGAGAGAGAAAACGGAGAGAGGCAGTAGCAGTGATCTCGACAGGATGTTAGGAGGAAGCTAGAGGGGGGAGATAGAGGAGGAGGATGAGGAGGAGGCGGGGGAGGAGGAGGAGGAGGAGGAGGAGGGGGAGGAGGAGAGGAAATAAGAGCAGATACTGTTAAATCTATTCATGATTCATTATTTCTCACTGCGGCTCAAAGCTCCCCTCCCTCCCTTGATGTCTCTCTCCCTCTCTCTCTCCCTCGCTGTATCTCTCCCCGACTGCCCTCCCTCTTCATTCCTTTTTCCTCCGCTGCTTCTTCCTTTTCTTGGCTCCAATTTTCATCTCCATCTCTCCTCTTCTCTCCCCCTCGTCTGTTCTCTGAGGTCTTTATCTGTCTCTTCTAAGGCTCCATCCTTCCTGTTTACCCTCTCCTCTTTCATCCGTTCAATTAATCTCTATCCCCTCTTTTCCTCTCATCCCCGCTCTCACACTCTCTCCAACATTCGCTCCCACTGCCATCTCTCCCTTCCCACCTCCCCTCCACCGCCTCCCCCAGTTTTTCTATCTCCTTTAATCTCTTCTTTTCCTCCACCGTACTCTCTCTCTCTCTCTTTCTCTTCTTCTCGCCGTCTCTCATATCTTCAAAGTCCTCATTTTTCTAAATTATCTTACTCTCACTTACTTTTTTTTTCAAGCTATCCCACTCACTTTTCCATTCCCTCTGCCTTTGTAACACGCTCTACGTTACAACCTGTCCTTTTGTGTTTTATCCTCATCCTCGCTCTCTTTCCTCCCAGGTTCCCTACGCTATCTCCTTTCTTTCTATCAGGGTCTTTTTATGATATCCTTTTCTACATTACCTCCTTCATTGTAAACTCCCTCACCCTCCCCTCTCGCTTCCCACCTTCTTATTTTTATTCTATTTCTGTCAATTTCCCTCTCAATCTATGATACTGTACATTTTCTTTTACAATCTGCTCCATTTATTTCTCTCTAACTGGCTCTCCCGCCGAGCCTTTTTTCTTGAACCAGCTTTCTTGTTTTTCTCTCTGAATCACTTTCTTCACACGTGCTCTTTTCCTCCCTATTGCCCCGTTCACTGGGATCTGATAGCAGGCTTCTTCCTCTTCATTTATTTCACTTTTTTTTTTCTTTTTACTCTGGACCGTCTTTGGTCTCCTGTCATTCCCCCTCCTGCCTCCATCCACCTCCCCCCTCCTCCTCCTCCTCCTCCTCCCTTCCCCTTCCGTTCCTCCTATTTTCCACACTCTCCCTCCTTGGCCTCGCTCTGTCATCTTCCCCACCTATCTCCCTCTTCCCCCCGCCTCCTCCTCCTCCTCCTCCTTCTCCTTCTCTGTCCATCTCTCAGAGGTGCAGCCAGCACCCCAGTGCATTTCTTCTTTTTGGCGACAAGAGCTGACAGTTCAGTTCTGCCCGGCTTTATTGCCAACCATCTCTCTCCCTCTCCTCCCTCCCTCCCTCCCTCCCTCTCCCCCTCTTTCTCTCCCAATGTCTCTCATTTTATCTTCGTTCCCCCTCCTACGTCTGCACCGTTAGGTAAAAGTTTCTACGTGTGCATCAAAGTTCAACTTTCTCAGCATATTTTTTTATATATATATATATATATATAATTTAAAACTGGAGAGCACTTTGGTTGTTGTTATCAGCAGGGGACCCAGAGTACTTTAGTATGCTTTTTCTCTGGTGTTAACTCAGAAGCTATGGAACATTTCATCAGAAATGGCCCAGATGCTACTTTACAAGTCATTTTAACACACGCTGTCTCTGTTCAGATTTGTCCTTTGTTGTTTTTTGTAGCTGCTGTTTAAAAACCCAAACTTTATATATGAGTGAAGACGTGATGATGTTTTGATGATACAGACTCTCATTATCCAGCAAAGTCAAGCTCTAAAAAGGATTTTTTTTTCACTTGAGGTCTCATTTAATGTTTTGGCCATTGTGGCCACACTGGTCATTAAAAAGCTGATCTAAGAGGGGGAAAAAAAAGTAATTGCTTATACTTAATGTATGCTTCATTTGTTTCAAATTATTATGTAAATGCTCCTTTTCCCTGTTGGGGAAACATTAACAGTGCTTTCTATTTTTCAGTGTTGTTGTTTACTGATGCTATGAGCAGAGAAGATAAATGAGAAGAGTGTGGACCAAATTATTCAAAACGACTACCTGTTACTACTACCCTGTACAGCCTGCGCTACTACTCTGGCTGGTGTGAAATGACTGGTATTGTGTGAAACCATAGTTTTAAATCCCTTTTCTGGCTCTAAAGGCACTTTTTGGACTCTCTCTCATCATGTCAGTCTGTCTCTCTCACCCTCGCTCTGATTACTGCTTTGTCAATAGCAGTGTGTTTTCGCCGCGGGGAGTTTAGGAATCAATCAATCTCATCCATCAGTCACTTTTATTGTGGCTTTTTTTTCCAGCAACATAACATCCCGCTGAGGTTTCCCTTCTTAAAGACGTGCCTCTCAGCCAGACTGATTATGGCTCATAGAGAAATGCAGAGTAAAACATGGCAATTTTGCAAGCGCGACGTTTTTCGAGAGAGAAAAAAATGCTGATTGAATCCAGATCATTTTTAACATTACGGCAAAGGGTGATAGCTGCTAATCTTTCCCAATTATTGAAGTTTGTCTTCACGTAAAATTAAGTTCTCGAGCACACACTGAATTATATCCAATTCCTAAAGATGTCGCCTCTGAAATTTTACAATCGTTTTGCCAAAATTAAGACGATTAGCATCGTAAGCTGATTGTGAGAAGTCTGTAGCACTTGAATAACAATGATCGACTCCTCTCTTACAATACTGTGGCCTGCCTCTGGGATCAGAGGTGATTTATACAGCAGGGCAGGAAATCCACCGGGGGAGTGGTGTCATAGTAATTTATGTATGCGTTTCCACTTTTTTTCCCCGCGGACGAGACTTTTCTTGGTCTCGCAAACCTGCTGCATTCATCAACTGTCACGCAAGTGTATGTACTGTACGTTTAGTGCCAGAACTAACCAACTAAACTCACAGCTAATCCTTTTTCCTCTACTCCGCTCGCATTCGCCGTCACTTTTCCACCTCTCTCCCGAGCTCTCGCTCTACAAACACATATTTTCGTCCTCGCTGTGAGGTCGTTCGTTACTACGAGCTTCGTTTGAGGAAAAGGCCGCAGGCGGCAGGAAATCCCACGTCAGGACTCCGATAAAGACACGGTTACGATTCATCTGAGTCGGCGTGAAAGGAAGCCTTTCCCGGGGCAAACACTCGGACTAGTTCCCTCCATTAGTCCAGAAATATGCACGTACGGGCCAGTTGGAAGCTCTAAACTGCTCCGAGATGCAGAGTTAAGAAACCAGACGGCTGGATGGATGGAAAGCCTATGTTTCAAACACATCACGCACCATCCAGCGCTTCCACCATGACATCAGCCGATACTACAGACTGGAGCTGAGTGTGTACACTGCTCCGCGAGTGTTTGGACGGAAAAGCCCGGCGTTTGATGTCTCAGTGCTATAATTACCTCGGCTTTGGAAGCGGCCCGATGATTATGAGGTTAAAGTGCGGAGGCTTTCGCCGGGAGGTGATTTTCAAGAGGTCGTTTCAGACGCCGAACGGCTCGAAGTAACGCACACGCTGAGCGCGGCGGGAGGCCGTTGTGAAAAAGGTGGAAGATAAACAGCGAGAAATAAAGGTCCACTTGGGCGTTCTTATCTTATTGCAGAGAGAGAGAGAGAGAGAGAGAGAGAGAGAGAGAGAGAGAGAGAGAGAGAGATAGATACATATGTGAGATGACTCCTTAAAAAGAAGGTGGTATTCAATGAGATAATGATATGGGAACAAATCTCACGCCTCACGTGTCTGTCTGCCTTGTACCTGTCTGTCTGTCTGTCTCATCCAGCCATCCGCCTGTGTAATTGACCTGTCTTCCCACCCTGCTGGGTGACCCAGACAGGGGAATCAGCAGCAGCTATGAGGGGCTGACGAGCGGCCGCCCGCTCCCCTGGGCCCCTCGCTGTTCGCACGTTTTCATCCGGGAATACACAGCGAGGGTCGGACGAAGCCAACCCTGAACGTAACATCAAAGTAAACACTTAAAGACGTCACTCTGTGTTGCTCCGGTTTGCCCCGGGTCCTCAAGCAGCCGGATTAATGTTACAATTATTCTCACATCGATCATTAGTTCCTGTCTCACCTACTTCTGCCTCTTTTTTTTGGTTGCTTTTTAATAACAGAGGAAGAGATTTTCCAGCAAAATAAACACGGAGCGATAGGGATAACATCACTGTGCAGGAAATACACTGTATTTTTTTTCACGTCTCGCTTCAGGGAGTCTGCAGCGTGGTGCACTGACCCTAACTGAAGGAAAACAGCGATCCACAGCGGAAACTGCTTATTATTAGTCTACAGAATTAAACAAAAAGGGGAAATAAGGAGAAAAAAAGCTTTTAATCTTACTGCCCTTCATCTCTTTTTTGTCTGAAGTGGTTTAAAGTTTTCCATGTTCATCATCTTTAAGCAGCAATTCATGCTGGAATAAATATTGGCACTTAATTAGCAGCAGTTTAATGAAATATGCGTCAAATGGCCTTTTTTTTTGGATCTCCTCAGCATAAACACTAATTGTACAAAAAGTCAGGAACGAGACATGTTCATGTCAAGAACTCAGAAAATGACACAGCCATACGATATCCGTTCATCTAAAGTGACACGTTCACCTCCTCTAGGAGGCTTAATAAAAGCGGCTTCCGCGTGGAAAGCAGAGACTGAAAGATCAAAAACAAAACGGATGCAGTCTTCCTTACCTGCTTGTGCATCTCGATGTTGAGACCGTAGGACATTTCATAGTACTGCGGAGACAAACACAGATGACAGCTTCGTTAGCATTTCACACACAGCGCACATCAACATTCAGTCTTACACAATATCTCCCATTGAACATCTGTTGCTCGGTGTAGCTGCATATGCTGCTGTTTGTCAGTCTGGCTTTAATGGAAGCTGGAGTGGAGAGAGAGAGAGAGAGAGAGAGAGAGAGAGAGAGAGTGTGAATTTCCAGCCTGAGTTTGTGTGTCTCTGTACGGATAATGAGGTATTTATGTGTCTGTGAGAGTTATGTGTGATCGCTGTCTCAGCGTGTATGTGTGTGTGTGTGTGTGTCTGTGTGCGTGAGGGGATATTACAGATTAATTATTTGTCTATGCGTTGCTGCCAAATGAGCGTGACTTTGTGTGAGTGAGAGCGTTTCATGTTGTGATCCTGCCTGTGTGTGTGTGTGTGTGTGTGTGTGTGTGTGTGTGTGTGTGTGTGTGTGTGTGTGTGTGTGTGTGTGTGTGTACCCATGGCGAGTATGTGGTGTGCTCCAGCACAGTGTGTCCATATCTGAGTCTGAGTCAGTGCGTTTACACGACACTTGAAAAAAACGAATTAGGGCCTTAATCCGTCTCGGCGTGGACAACTACAGTGCATGTAAATGCGTTCAGGCTCACAAGTACCAGACTTCTGCAGTTTGACTAAAAATACCCAGATAATGTGGTTGGAGACTGACTGTATGCATAGGCCTTAGTCAGGCTTAAACTGCTGAATGCATGAACACAATGCAGAACAACCCACAGGCTGGAGTTTGACCCCAGAACAAAAACTTCCAAGAGAGCCGGTCGCAGATTGCAAATAAGGAAATAGAAGGAAGGCAGGGATAGGAGAACAACTGGACCAGCAACATGGCAGAAGCTCTCAATAACGTCTATTTCTGGAGCAATGATGAGACAATGCTCATGCTAGCTTAGTTGAAGGTGTGAATATTAACATATGGACAAAAGGAATGAGGAACAGGTCCATATTAGCCCACTGAAACCTGTTGCATGTAAAGTGGATCGAGGATAGAATCACAGAGAGGCACCGTCAAGTCAACCTGTGAGAAAAGCTTGACTTTATATGTAAAAAGTGTTTGTGTATATTTATACAGTACGAACTCATTTATACCTGCTATTAACATCTGATCTGTAACTGGGTTTCTAACTAGTGCAAGAACAAAACAAGGTGACGCAAGAAGCCCAGTCTGGTGTACTCCAGGGCACTGTGTTCGGACATCACTAACAGTGTAAAATGGAATATGAGGCATGATAATTACTAGGCTTGTCTTGTGTCTTGGCTGGGGCACAATGTTGTGGTGTCTTGTCTATCAAAAAGAAACCCACACCCTAACTCTCACTCTCCACGATTGTGGAGAGTGAGAGTTACATACAACCAGACTTCTACCCTCACAGCCAGTGGAGTTGCACCCTGCTGGCCATTAGAACAATGTTTAGCTTTAGAGTGCTCATACTTGCATCACTTTTTCATTAAGTATTAATACAGTCGATACTTTAAAAAATATGGTCAACCTTTTGTACATACATATATCAACAAAAAAAACAATCACTAGTTGCAGGCCTGATCCAGATAGCATATCTGAGTATCAGACCAGGCATGTCATGCTGCTACATACGTGAATGTGTGTGCATTTAGTGTCTCTTTGTACATGGAAAAACAGTATACCTCTCTCTTTCTGTGTGTGTGTGTGTGTGTGTGTGTGTGTGTGTGTGTGTGTGTGAGAGAGCATGTGTATGTGCCACAGTAATGTGCTGTAATAGTGTTGGTGGCGAGTGGCGTACAGACAGCGAGGATCCGTCATAGTGACAAAGGCAGCCTCTGCCGCCGGATGAGCAACGCTCTGACTGATGAGAGCAAGACACTGCTCTCTCTCTCTCTCTCTCTCTCTCTCTCTCTCTCTCTCTCTCTCTCTCTCTCCCTCTATGTATTCTCTTGCTCATTTTCGCTCTATCGCCCCCCTTCTCTCTCTCCATTTATTCCACATCCAGTCCCTCCCTCTCACTCCCATCTCTATCTTTCAGAGCCTGTCAGTCCGTCTTCTCCATCTCGCCCTCTCTCTCTGCCTCTCTCTCTCTCTCCTACTCTAGTTATTCCCCCTCCTTCTCTTCCTGGGCTGTCAGATGTTCTTTCGCTCTCCATTTCAGTCTCTCTATTTTCTGTCTCATTTTGCTCACTTGCTATCTTTGTCTGTTTCTAGCCATGCATGTCCCGCTCTATCTAAATTCAAATTTGCTTTATTGGCATGAGCATAATTAAGTGCAGCACTGCCGGGTCACATTGCAGCGGGTTTACACTGTGAGAGTAATCATTTAAGAATTAAAATAATGAAACAAAACACCGTATATACCAAACAAGTCTGCGAGTATGAACCGTACAATGCCGAACAGCGACCGTACGATGCATCTTGAAACGCAATAGTGAAACAAAATATGAAGATAAAAGACTTTCCTATTGAACTGTACGTGAGATGACCTCCAAAAGTAGATTATCAAATAAATAAAGATCATATCAATCATCATCTATCTCTCTATCTATACTGTATCCATCCAAGTTTGACTGCATGCTGTTCCTCTGAGGTCTCCTTCCTCTGCCTCTCCTCTGTCACCTCCATCCTCCTGTGTATTTCCTCTCACTCTCTCCTGTCAACACCTGCTCCGTCTTTCTGGCCAATTATCCCTTCGTCCTCTTTACCTTCTTTCGCTCCATACTCTCGTTATTACTCTCCGTCCCTCTTCCTTCCCCTCGTTTTTTTTTCCTGCCACATCATTTTCTCTCGTCTGTCCTCTACACTCCACCTCTTTTCTGCTCTCTCATTCCTCTTTCTTAAAGTCATTTCGATCAATCACATTTCTGCTGTAAGTTCCCTCTCTACTCCATGCTCTCTCTCTCTCTCTCTCTACCTCTCTCTCTGTATCTCTCTCTCTCTCTTGCCATTTTATGCCTGGCTTGCATGCTTTGTATACTTGCCTTCTCTCGTCCTTGTCGCGCTCAACTCTGCAGTGTATTTCAATCTTCTTTTCTTTTTCTTTTTCTTTTTTTTTTACATTTCTCTCATGGTCAAACTGATATGTACTGTATTCTCTCTCTCTCACACACACACATACACACACACACACACACGAACACACCCACACATACACACAAGCAAAGCATATACAATTGTCACATAGAATCTCTTTCACATGTAAAAATACGCACCTACTTCACAAAAGTGTGCGCAGGCACACACACAGGCGTACTGTGCGGCGTGCGCACACGCACCGTACTTCAGCTCGCTCTTTGTGTTGCCATGTCTGCCTCTCCTCCAGCCCTCTCAACATGAAAGATGTGTGACATCCCTCTTTGTTCCCTCTCTCTCTCCCTCCATCTCTCACCGGCCTCTCTCGTCACCTCTCCATCATTACACCTCACCTCAGCCCTCCCCATCTTTTTAACTCGATTCCTGTCTTTCTCTCCTTATTAATTCTCCCTCCATCTCTCCCACCGGCCTCTCCACCTCTCTGTCATTACTCCCCGTTACGCTCTCCCCCCACCCCACCCCTCACTCCCTCCCCTTTCATTCTCTCTCCTATACTTACATCCTCTTTTGGTTTAGTAGCTCGCTGTTTTTCACCCCCCACCCCCTACTCACCACCACCTCTACACTAACAGCTGAGTGCGGCGACCCGGGCTCGAGTATTTGAATACAACCTTGCAAGCAACAACATCTCAGCTCGGTTTAGCAGCCAGCCTCGGCGAGAGCTCTCCACTATTGACTGAACCATATATATATATATATAGAGAGAGAGAGAGAGAGAGAGAAACAGCTGTGGGGAGGACTCGCAAAATAAAGGTACAAGAGGAATGTCCTTCTGTAACGACATTCAGAGTAAGGAGCTTTGATGGTGACATGCGCTGACGTGCGTTTCCAAGGGGTCCGCGGCCTCGACAAAAAGGTTTCAGTTCTCCTCTGTCAAGTTTCATTGAGACGGTTTAATTAGACAGGTGATTCATGTCGAAGCATTCCTCGGCTGTAAAGGAGTACGTTCTTCTTTAGCTATCTATCCCCTCGGATGCTTGAAAGTGGAAAGGGTATAGGCTTGTCGGAAAACTTTCAAATCAATGGCGCTGGGTCCTCCAAGAAGCATCAGCACAAGGCTTTCATGTTGTGTGCACAGCGTTGGGCTGCCAGTGGAGGAATCTGTGTACATTCAAATGCTAATTTTGCGTTTTACTGTACGTGAGTGTTTCCAATGTCTGATACTTCATATGGCTATTTAAAAAGAGAAAATAGCGTATTCTATACTCAAAAGCAGTTACTCATTCTTGCACAGATGAAGATATGGAAATACTTTTTTACATACATCATATACAGAAGTAGTAGTTTTGTCCAGCAGAAAGTTTTCCAGCACAATCAGGATTGGACACACTTCAGTCGGTTCAATTCAGCTTCACACATACTCTAGTGCCAATTCATAACAATGTTATCTCAAGAGACTTAACATTAGAGCTGCTCTGCAGCAAAATCTCTCCATCCATCAGTTTTCTTAACCCGCTCTGTGCTCTGTCTAACAGGCGTCCGATAGGAACCTATTCCAGCTGGGTGAAGGGAGGCATACACCCTGGAGCATATGCACACCGTTCACTCTCACACTCACATCTTGGTGGGCAAATTAGGGTCTCCAATCAGACTAAACATGCATATTTTTGGACCGTAGGAGGAAACCAGACTACTCGTTGTGAGACAACAATGCTTACACGGCCGGGACACCATGTTGCCAGTAGCAGACTATTTCTTAAAGACGTACAAACAAACAGAGCCCAGGAAACCCCTAATGAGCAAACTAGTGGCAACGATGAGGAGGAAAAACTATCTTTTAACAGGCAGAGACCTCAAGCAGAACCAAGCTCAGAGCGGGCGGCCATATGTCACAACCGGTTGCATGTGTGTGCGTGTGTGTGCATATGTGTGCGTGTCCTATTCACTCACACATGAATTTAAAGGCAAAACAAGCAGTGACGAAGTCAGCAGCAGAAGGTTACTCGCAGCATTACGCGCTAATCTCCCTCTTTGTGTTCCCACTAGAGAGCTGCGCCGCCGTCCCTGATAATATGAAACTGGGATCGTTTATTTATCCCCCGCGGGATTGTTTCCTCTTTCCTCACTTCCCGTCAGCGAGGTCAAACAGAGTACAGCGTCACCTTCAGGACGGCTCGGCACATTTAACAAGGCCGGTCATTTGCCAGGACTTAAACCCGAGTAATTCAGTCCAAAGTCGACAAAGCGGTGATTATCAGGCACGGAGCAGCATTACAATCTCAGGATTTCAAACACCACCAGGTGACAGGGAGCTAAAAGCCGAATGGGTAATCTGGCCGGGAGCCACAAGCGACGGGGTCAGTTACAACACAGCTCCGCTACACCATTAGAAAAGTTTCTGCTGCTCGAAAACTGGAGTCAGGGTTTCCTTTGAAGAGGAACAAAGGGGAAGACTAAGTAACTACAATGTGGTGGCGGTTGTCTGTGGGTGTAGGCTAGACGGCGGTGAATCGACTATTGTGCCGTTTGTGCAGTCTGTGCAGCCGCTGAGTGACAATGCACTATGGGAGTCTGTTCTGGGCTGCAGCGTGGTAACAACTGTGCTTTGTAGTCTGCGAATGTGTAAGTAACAGCTCACCGCTGACATTTAATCTCACAGTCCGTGCATTAATTACAGCGAGACTACTCCAGGTCGGTCTTCGCGTCGCATCGAAGGGTAAACACTTCACGGGCATGCTCAAACATAGTTCAAGGACCTGAAATGTGAAAAAGTAGGACAGATCTGTAAAACTGGATATAGTCCCGCGGGCTGCGCGGCACAGGTGAAGAGCGGCTGTGGTCCACACTGCGGCAGAGTCGTACTTTGACTGTGTGTGCGTGTGCGGTCGAAATTGCAGTGGTGAAGTAGGTAGTTGGGTGTTGGTGGAGTCAGTTTTTTTTAATAGGTTCATCCTCTCTTAACTGTCTGCAACCCCCACCCCTCCAACTCCAATTACACTCCCCCATGCGCGCCATCCTGCCTTATATAATCCCTCTGTTGTGTCATTGCGTTCTCATTCAGCACTTTGTGTAAGATCTCTTGCCTACGTGGGTTGCGTGCGTGTGTGTGTGTGTGTAGCAGATTGCAGGGCACATGCTGTGGCTGTGGACGTGCATGTGAATGTGTGTGTGTGTGTGTGTGTGTGTGTGTGTGTGTGTGTGTGTGTGTGTGTGCGGGTGCATGCTAAGCTTTTGCAGAGGGGCACTAAGCCAACTGGCTGACGTCGCTTACCAAGAACACCCAGCGCTGCCCACCCAGAGAGCAGGGGAAGGAGAGCAATGTTGCACGCACCAGTCTCACTATGGGGGGGGGGGCTCTCCTTCCTCATCAATGCATGATAAGTTACAGTGCCTGCTCACAACAAATGTCATCTCCAAGACACTTAACATGTGTGATATGCAGTAGCAAACGTGTGGTTATCATCATCACCTCATGGCAAAAAGACGAGGCATTTGTGTCCTTTTGGACTTTAAAAACATCATCAGGGTCAGACCGTACCGATCCAATTTGAAGTATGCATCAAATATCCTGGATGTATTCTTGCCCCACCCTCTACCCCTTTGGGGAGGTTCGTATCCCAGAATGCATTTTGTTCTCGTGTCCTCGGGGGAGCAGTCTGTTGGGGGGGAGTACAAACTTGCCCTGGGTTCAACTTCCAGGTCTGACGGACCTTTCTGCATGGAGTCTGCAGGCTCCCCAGGTACGCTAGTTTCCTCCCACAGTCCAAAGACTTTAATTTGCCCTTAAGTGTGTTAACCCTGCAATAAACTAGCGACTGCTCCAGGGGGTATTTCCTGCTTTCTGCCCCATGAGCGCTGGGACAGGCTCTAGTCTACCTCGGCAACACCTTTCACGAATACAGCAGATAGAACAAGGGATGGATGGACTTAATATGAAGAACAGGTCTGCCCCAAACTCCTCAATAAAAACCTAATCCTGCATGATTGTGAGAATAACATTCCAAATGGTGTAAATCGTTTTGCATAAGAAGACTTTGAGGCGAGTGTTGGATTAAGGCTAGGCGATTAGTGCCCCAAAAAGTCAAGAAAATACGAGGTGTGTTTGCTCGATGTGACGGCCCTCACTTTCATTAGACGGCTCTTATTAAACCGGAATGCGGGGAATGCAGTGTAAAAGTCAAACAGGAATTCTTCCTGGCTGCAGGAAATGTGATCGAACGTGTGCATCCATGTGAGCAGCGACTGTAACAAGTGAGCGTTGTGCGAAATAACCGAAATTACAGAAACGTCTCCGCTGAGCCACGGTGAGGAAAACGATGAGGTTATTTACTTGGGTGGCGCCGGTGGTGGTTGTTGTTGTATATATTCCCCATTTGTTGCAGTCGATTAATGAGAGCAGCCGCACATCGTGCATTCACAGACTAATCTCCAGCGTGTGTAGATTAGAATAAATCCATGCGCTAACATACGTGGCATTTGTCAAGTGCGTTAAGTGAGACTGCCTCCCCGTATCGCCGGGCGGGTGATATTGTATTTGGTGGCTGCAGCTGTTGAAAATGTCAATACCGAACCACTACACAACACCAAACTGTAATTAAGAGATAAACCGCAGTCTGTAATGCAAAAATGCTGCAGAGATAATGGAGGAGGGGGGGGGGGGGACAAAAACGACTTGGCGATGTTGGATTACACTGAAAACGTCATGGGGGTGATAATTCATCGTTTCTGTCTGTTTGATTCCAGTGGAATTGCATTGATATCAAATTGCATTATTGTTTGATCAAAGTCCGTTAAAAAAGAAAAAATACAGCCATTTCCAGCCAGAAAACTAAAGCCATGAGCCAAGCTGTTTTCGCAAAGCCAACAAGGCTTTTAACGTCTTTCCCAACTTTGAAAACTCTATTAAAGTAGAGTTAACAAGCAATAAAAGCTTATATGTAACCGAAGGGAATAAAATCTCTGGAGCTTTAAATTGTTTCAAAGTTTATCTCGAGTCACAATCGCAAACACTGAGACGGGCAGCCGAGTCTCCATCTCGCTCCCTGCCATTATCATCGCTCCTCTGTTTTGTTTTGTTTTTTTCTTTTTCCTCTTTTTCTTTTTTTCTTTCCTCTTGGCCCGTTGTGTCCAGTCAGCAGGCGGGTTACTTTAGATAAACAAGGCCGCGGTGTAATTCCTGGTTATCTGATCACTCTATAACTTTCCACTCGTCTGAACATCACATCTCGCGTCTATCTGCCGCTAATAACACACACACACACACACACACACACACACAGACACACACACACCGCCCTGTCATCGTGCGGGCAAGACAGACAAAAAGCATTCCTGCGCTTCAGTCAATGAGCTGCTCTCTCTCTCTCTCTCTCCCTCCCTCCCTCCATCGCTCGCTCCCTCGCTCCCTCTCCCCTCCACTCTTGTGTTTCCCTCCTCTTTCTGCTCCTCCATTCTTCGGGGAGTGTTTGCTCTTTCGTTACCCCCTCCCTCCTTCCACCCTCGTGGTGTTGAGAGAGTGTCAGATGATGCCAGCCTCTTTCTCTTCCTCTCTCTCTCTCTCTCTCTTCCTCTCTCTCTCTCTCTCTCTCTCTCACTCTTTCTCTCTCTCTCTATCTATCTCCTGTACGTATTCAGTGAGGAACGCTGGCAGACTTTAAAAACAAGCGTTCGGAAGTGGGTCTAATCCAAGGTGATTTATCTAAATGGGACAATTGTGTGCATGCACAAATCTACAGCGCCCTTGTATTCAAACTGTATACGTGTATGTGTGTGTGTGTGTGTGTGTGTGAGTGTGTGAGTGTGTGTGTGTGTGCTACTTATATGTGTGTGCGAGCAGCCTGTGTTTACTCCTGCATTCATTATTTGTGCGTGTGTGTGTGTGTGTGTGTGTGTGTGTGTGTGTGTGTGTGTGTGTGTGTGTGTGTGTGAGAAAAAATAAAGCCTTAACAAAAGCATTGTTCACCGGAGTCTCTCGGGTGAGCTTGTCTCTTTCATCTGCCCGCCCACACACACACACACACACACACCGAGAGACACACACGTTCCTACGATGTTAAAACATTTATTAGCATGCTGCGCTAACCCACATCAGAGGTTAGGTTAGCGGGGCCCGACTCCTCCATTGTGTCCTGTCAGCGGGGTGACGACTAAATCAGTCACAGCAGACACTCAGCCTCTTGCCACCGGTTTCATCACGAGGGGGGGGGGGGCAACATGCATGGCACAGGCCCTGAATGTGAAGAGGGGTTTAATGCTCTGTAAACACGTAGTGTACAGTGAGAAAATCAGGAGAGAGAGAGAGAGAGAGAGACCAGGCCCGTCTTCCTGTTTGCCTCTCGCGCTCCAGACAGTTCAGACAGGTTTAAGACTCTTAAAACAGACTCAATCCTTCCCTACATCTGGCCCCCCGCTTAAATCCCCTGGCCGGCTCCCGCTATCGGAGGGCACGGCCAGAGACATTTAGCTCGAGAGACGAGCGAGCCCTGCTCCTACTCTGCCCTCTTCCTCTCCTGCTATCTTACATCAGTCTCATTTCTCCCCTCTCTCATCCTTGGCTTGTCTCCTCTCTCCATTCAACCTCCTCCTCCTCCTCCTCCTCCATCTCCGTTCCTTACTCCATCAGTCTCTCTCTCTCTCACACACACACAGAACCTTTATGTCTTTGATGTGTCTCTCCTTCTCTCCTCTCCCTCTTTGCCAGTGTCCTTGTTCTGTTTTTGTCTTTTTCTGCTTTCTCTGCCAGTGCCCTGATGCCCTCTCTCTTTCTCCCTCCATTTCTCACACACACACACACACACACGTTCTCTCCACTTCCTTTATTACTCCTTTTCTCTCCCTTCATTTTTCTCTCTTCCTCCCTTTCTCTGACCCTCCCTGCCTCCCTCCCTCCTCCCTCCCTCCTCCCACCCCCCCCCCACCCCCCCATTTCTCAAGCAGTCTGTAATGTTGCTGAAGAGAACACAGTGTGTCAGCCTGAATCAGACAGATGAGCTGGGAGCAGAGTAAGAGGCTGAGAGCACCACATTAATCCACACACACACGCACACACACACACACACACACAGAGACCATTTCTGCCTGAGGGGCTGTAGTGAACGGACAACGCACACTCATCTATACACACACACACACGCACACACATACATAGGCACAAATCCACAAGCACACACACACATGCTCACAATGTTCCAACAAATGACCGCATGGCGGGCATGAGACAAAACACCCCGGCCATGATACAACGCTGATACAGGCTTCAAGATAAAATGCTTAAGCTTTAAAGCAACGATAACAACAAAAAAAAACGCTTCTGACGAACGATCGAGAGCAAAGCAATTCAATTTCAATAAAAAAACAAGAAAAAAGATTTCCAGAACCGGTGTTAAATCCTGTCATATTGAAAGAATATCTGCACAACAGAAATAGAGAAGAAGAAGCAGGACTTACGCTAGGTTACTATATCACAATTTAACCAACTACTACTGCCAATTTCCATTCATCCAAAAGCCGTGAGTACGTTGCGAAGCAGGAAACTTTATAGTAAAGTTAAGTAAAAACAAAAAACAGCAGAGTTGTAATATCACATTCATTAGCGAGAGCCCTGTTTATGTCAGTTTTGAGCCAAGGCTGAGCTGTTTTTTTGGATCGCATTGTTAGTGACAGACCTCCACGTCCCCATCTACGGCCCCATGTTTGCACAGTGTCGGACGACAGTTGGGAATCATTTTATTCAGTTTGACCGTCCGCAAGAGCTTTCGCTAAGGGAGGAGTTAAACAGGAACGTGTCATTAGGAGTCACTCGCTCGCGACCCACACATGCATCCTCCAGTGCTGAGAGTCGCGGCTCCTCCGCCTCGCTTCGACGACACGCTCGACAGTTCAGCCTCAGTTTCTTCCAACGATCTCCAACGGAACGAGAACACCGAAGAAGCGAAGTCTCGTGCCAAACGGGAACGAGAGGGCAGTTCGATACGGCTTTTTTTCACTATGTCATTATTTCCCCGTCTCGGGAACGTGACGCGACGATGCTTTGTCTTTGGCCCGCAGCGTTGCCTTTCATTAACGGCGGCCCCCCGCGGAGCCCCTCCCACCACACCTACACACACACACACACACACACACGGCGATGGAGGAACCACCTCGTGCGATTCCTGCCTGCGAGCTGCCACCCTCGAGTAGACGTGTCTTTTTTATACTTTGTATTAAAGGGTCCGGGCAGACCGCTCTCTCTCGTGCGAGCTTTGCCTTGTGTTCGACAGTGGGAAGTGAAAGGGAGCCCTCTCTCACCCCACCCCCCCCCCCGGAAAAAAAGCAAATACAAAGGGGGAGAATTGAGGGAACGCGATTGAACTATGACGTAGTTCTGATTACAGAAACATCATCGAGGTTTTCCCACTTCAGGCCAAACAGTGCACGACATTAAAGACGCTGGCTTTCGGGGTTTACGACGCCAGACTCTATCTCCTCTCCTTTCACAAGCCGCTGAGCCTCGGGTGGGAGCGTCGGCTCTCTTCAGGACTCAACCTTGGACTCCTCGCTCGCTATGGCATGTCCACGCCCCCTGATTAGCCGGGGCCACGATGCCACCTCATTTAAAAATACACGGCGGGATTCCCGGCCAGAGCTGAAACCCGAGAGCCATGAATTATAAATACGACAGCGGGAGGGACAGGCGCTCGACGTGTGCGGCTCCGCGTTCGTGTGTTTGTGTTTGCGGCCGGCGCTAAAAGTTACGTCGTCTCCCCGAGACACACAGAGAAAAGGAGGCGGAGGGGATCTGCCAAACACACAGACTCTCTCTCTCTCTCTCTCTCTCTCTCTCTCTCTCTCTCTCTCTCTCCACACCTGGCTTAGCTGCTTTTAGCGCTGCAGCACTTAAGGCTACGGCGTCATCTCTCCACGCGTGAAACGCCCCAAAGCGGGCCGACCGCCAGCTGTGGGGTCTGAGCAGCGACTCGGGAGGAGGAAACGACTTTTTGCGACTCCGAAAAGTTGCAACATGCCACAGGGAGATACCGTACGTTACGGCTCCCGTCGGAGCGAAACGGCTCTGCAGCACCGGTACAATAGTCGCCGGCTTACCTCAGCCGCCCGTTTTTTTTCGCTTTTGAGTGTCACATCGTCTAAAATAGACAGCGGGGACAGTTTCGTCCTACTGGAACATTTCAAGACTGTCACAAGACAACTCGTAGGTAAAAACAAATGACCCGGCTGACAGATTCCAGCCTAGATTTGTCTTAACCGTCACGTTTTTACATATTGATCTCAGGGGACCAAATATGCAGATTTCCACTAGAATATACATTCTGAATCAACTCGCAAATGAATCGGGATCCTGTACCTAACAGCGGAGCCATGCTATGTGCACTGCACTGTAACAGCATGGAGGTTTCCTCATCTAAGAGGTACACACTGTGCTCCACATCCGATCGACGTCCCTCAAGCTAAAAAGCTAAAAACATCCCCACAATGAGTCACTGCTTCAAAAAAAAGAAGGCAACACCATAAAAATAATTTAAGATGGTGCTGATGTGATTAAGTTGCTCTTAAATCACAAACAGGGTTTTGCCAGATCGTAATACACCACGTTTGGCCTTTGTGTGAGATTATTGATTGAACGTCGCACGGTCGTTACAACTGTCGTACAAATACGATGATTCCAAAACAAACTCAAAACCTGTCAAAATAGGATTAAAACTCCCCATTCAGCTCTTGTAAATAAACCATGATCCATCAAAAAAAAACCACATCAGCTATTATCCTGGAAGACGCCTCGGAGTATCCTGACCCCGTTCCTGGCAGGAGCACCTCCTCTTCTCTGATACTGGAGTTCAGCTCTGGTTTGGTTTGGGGCCCAAAAATGGCTCGAGTAGGACCGGGGAACGACGGCGGTTTGGGTTAGAATAACTAAAGCAGAGATGGTTGAGGAACAATGGCGGTTGTGGCTTGAAGTAACCGGCGTTGTGTCGTGTCGACCCACTAAACCGCCCAGACATCCCACGTCTGCAGACCTCGCGGATCGACAACAACTTCACACTCCTTCTCCTCCCGCTCCCCACAGCCACAAGATGTCATTGTCACTTTAACATAAACATCCTGTTTTTTTTTTATGGAAAGGAAGAGACGAGGAGGAGGAGGAGGAGGAGGAGGAGGAGGAGGGTGGTGGGGTTCATGCCGCTGCTTTCACTGCGAGGACAGTCGAATGAAAAATTCAAAAGCCTGCCATCTTACGGGGCAAGGGAAAAAAAAGCATGTTTTTTTTTTTTCTCGTCATGTTTCCTGGGTGTTAAAGCATTAAAGTTTGCGACGAGAAAGAGAGAAAAAAAAACAAAAATGGCTCCGTTTAACCATGTCCCTGCCGCCCGGCCTGTCAGCGTAGTATTTAAGGTGCTTAGAAGTGATGAATAGTAAAGGCAGGAGCAGTGCAGCGTGGTGAGCAGAGCCCCAGCCTGTGGAAACAGGCCTCAGTGTGGATGACAGGCCTAACGAGCTAAATATAGCCTTCTGGGTTATCTCCTCTGTGGGCGCAGCCAGTCCGTTGTTGCTTCACATTATTTACGTGTCTGTGCGTGCACCCTCTCGCTCTTCTCCCTCTCTATCTCTCTTTCTTTCATTTCATGCCCCCCCCACCACCCCTCCGTACACACACACACACACACACACATACACGCTCACACATCACTATCTCTTCCTCTTGCACTCTGTGTTGCTTATTCTCTGTCTCTCTTTCTCTCTCTCTCTCTCTTTCTCTCTTCCTCTCTCTCTCTCTCACTCCATCCCTTCACAGCATCTTTTTTTTTTTCCAGCCTCTATCTCTCCTCTCCGCAGTTCTGTCCCCTGGTGTCTCTCTCTCCTCATTTCGTCTCTCTTGTTCGTTTTCAGCGTTTTCTCTCCCTCTCTCGCTCTCCTCTTTCTCTCTGTATCTCTCCGGCGCCTCCACCACTCTCTCCCTCTCCTCTTTTATTCTCTTTATCTCTGCCTCCTTTTGTATCCTTCCCTCACTCACTCCCTCCCTCCCCCCCTCCCTCAGCAGCTCCCTGCTTTTTCTTTTTTTTTTCGTCTGACACTCTGAGCCTTTTTTCTCTCCAGCTATCTTTCCCTTTGAGCCTCTCGTTCACCTCCCTCTCATTTCTGAGCCATGCCTGTGAAGGAGCGTAGCGCCGCGCTAGCCCTCCGCTACATCACAGCTAGCCCTCGGTTCAAATCATATGGCCCGGAGAGCCGATCCATCTGCCATGCTAACCTATATAGATATGTCATCTGCATCTGCAGCCCTCCCTCTTGACCTCGTGCCATAGGCGACTCTTCCAGCCCTGGTGTTGAACTCATATAGCATATACCAGACGACACTCGACGTCTCTCACCCCCACCCCTCCCTCTCTCTCTCTGCAGCTTACAGATGCGACAGAGAACACGAAGTCTGTGACATTTAATATGCACAAAGTTCGATCAAATGTCATCCATTTGCCTCATCTGGTGGGGGAAAAGACAGGGAACTGCATCTACGCTGGCACGCCAGGCCTGCTATTGTGCGAGGGTGGTGGTGGTGGTGGTGGTGAGGGTTTCAATAGGGGAAGGTGGATGTTTGTCTGGGCTGTTTGTTCCACACAGTAATTGTGTGAAACCACAGCTAAAATGGGGAGTGCCTGAGATTAGGGAAGTGGGCGTTTTTTCTTTTTTTTTGTTTTTGGAGAAGTCTGTGGTTTGCAGCGGTTTTTCATTGTGTGTGTTCCGCACTGTATCATATTCATGTGTGCGTCTCTCCTTGTATTTGGTTACCACGTCTTTTTTTTTTAAACGAAATTAGGTCAGTTTGTAAATCTCTTCTGTCGGGCCGGTCGAAGGGCTGAGGTTTGAGTCGTTTCGGATCCAAAAACCTCAACAAGTTCTGGGCTTCACAGTTGTAGTGATATCTTATTATCCAGTGAGTGATTTATTCACAATCGTATTATGTTTTCGCAGTTTCGCAGAATATATGGATAAAAACATCCCCTCGTCGGGGTTGAGGCTTTCTCTCTGAGATTATGTCATAACTTAAGTTTACAGGCTGACAAAATGAGTTTATGTAAATGTATTGAACAGCTGGTGACGCGGGTGTCAAGTGAAAATTGATTGACATTGAGTTTCTGGTTGAGGCTGACGTGAGTCGGACGCTTTACACGAGTAACAAGTGTCGTGTGGAGCGGGGACAAAGCAGTCACAGCACGAAATACACACCCAAATGACTCATGCCCAACAAAGTCAGATGTTTTAATCCCGATAAAATCATACCGTGAAGATTTCTGAGGACGAGAAAGTGTTTTTTCTCCGTCTCTCAAAGGTTACTTTGAGTCTCACTTAAGCTGTTATAATGACAAACAGCTCCCTCAGTGTTATGAAACCATATGCGACACCAGCGTCCAATGTGTTTCCTTATCCTATTTGCGGGAATACGTGCATCTTATTCACTGGTTTTGAGATTATTACGCACTCGTTGCATTGTTGGTTCATTACGAGAATGATAATTGGGATTAGTCGCAGCCTCTTCAGTGGAAGGTCCTCGTAGCAACGGTAAAAACAAGGAGACCGGAATGAATGAATGTGTGGAAGCTGCACACAGTGTGTATGTGTGTGTGTGTGTGTGTGTGTGCATGTGGGCGCGTGTGTATCTGTTTATCATCTGCCTGTCTGTCCGCGTGCTTCTATATCCATTTGTCTGTTTCCCTGTCTGCCTGCTCTATTTGTCATTCTATGTGCCTGTCTGCCTCTCTTCCTCTCTCTCTCTCTCTCTCTCTCTCTCCCTCTTTCTCTCTCTCTCACTCCATCTGTGTGTCTATCTAGCTTACGGCCCTGATCCTGCCTGCTCTCCCAGGTTTATGAAATGCGAGCAGCTTAGCAGATGGTGCATATCGTATTCTGGTCGGCTCTGTGTGGGTTTTGTACCACAGACGAAGGCTTACGATACATGTGAGCCTTTAGTCGCGCAGACACACCGACACAGTGGGAGCTCAGGCTGTTAGCGCGCGCAAAAAAAAAACACACACACAGAGAGGAAGAGGAGACAGAGGAGGAACAGGACGGAGGAGGAGAGAGAGTCGAGGGAGAGGGGGGAAAAGAGAATCGGGACACACGTGGGGAAAAAAAGAAAAACGCTGAAGAGAGGTATGAGTAAGCAAGATAATGGGGAGCAAGCGAGGAAGATGTGACTGGTAGAGATATTCAAGATTTACACAAATAAATGTGCAAATATATCAAATACAGAGTCGTTTTCCAGCCTTGGTCTCATTTCGTCGCTACATAAAGCGTCTATTGATGTAAATGAAAACAGAAGTATCATTGAAATACCAGCAGCGAAGAGATAAACGGAGCTTTTTTACAACTGCACGATGTGAATTCTCAGTAAATCAAAAGGCGCTCCAACAGATACAACTCTCCTGATTGTAATTCCTGGTTTTCTGAGCGGCCCGGTCAGGCTAACAAATCAGCACGCAGCTCCGGTGAAGACCTGATTGGACTCACCATGATGTAGTGCCTCTGCATCTCGGTCTTCTCGCTGGCCAGCTTCTCACACTCCAGCTTCAGACTGCACAAGGACAAGAAAAAGGACGTAGAAACACACACACACACACACACACACACACATACAAGGATTAAATGGAGCATTTGCATCCACTGAAATGACTTGAGCTTTTCCACAGGACTTAGACGTCGCAGAGGTCAGACGTAGTTTAAGGCGGTGAGAGGATACCACAAAATCATTCTCTGTCACACGGTCGGCCTGCTCCTGAAAGTGACACTGAAAAACATCACCTTTGTGATAACAAGCGCCAGCCAAAGTGTGTTTTCGCTCGCCGCCGCAGTTCATCACACCTCGGTGTCTGCGGGAGTGTGTTTAGCTACGCGTCGCGCGTACGCTGGAGTGTTTATGTCCGGCGGGTTGGGACTAAGCATCACGTAGTGTCTCCCGTACACCACAGGTTTCGGGACTTTCCATAAACGTGATGCAAATGCATTGCAGTGGTCAATACCGTCCATAGTGATGCAAAAACATCTGTGGCGTATTGACAAACCGCTTCACAATGAGACTGACTAAGTGTGTGACCCAGGCATGTTTACAACGTCACATTGATGTGGGAAAGTATGAATCATCGTGGCACTTACTGAGGCCGCCATCCACAAAAGGTGGGGAGGACTTTGTGATCGACTGACAGCTAAATCGGGAGGATTATTCTTATGAAGCGCAGTGGCATCGTTACGGCAACAGGGAGCAATTTGTGTCCCGTTAATGCCACTAATCATGGGAGTGCTCATGGATATACATCTGTATGTAAATGGTCGATTTACGTATTTAAGCACCCTTCAAACTTTTACTGTTTTACTGTATTGTACTGCATTCAACCAGTCTTATTGACTACTACAAGCATATGAAAGCTTTCACCCACCCATCCACACACATAGTTAGACACTAGCAGCACAGACTTGCATGGCGCCGCCTGCCACCTGAGCATCAGAGGCAATGAGAGTGTGTCCGTCCCCATAACCTAATTTCTTAAATTCTAGGGTAAGGACTTGGTTTTTGATTAGAAGCGGAGTAAGGTTTGGATAAGTAGAGGGGAAGGATGAGAGTAAGTCTGCACAAAAGTGATGGTTGTGCGTGTGTGTGTGTGTGTGTGTGTGTGTGTGTGTCCCTGAGATCCCCTCATATGCCTGTAAAGATGTGCTGCTGTATCGCAGCAGGATGTTTTGCCTGCTCACTGAGGTGTGAGCGAGAGACTGCATGTTTTAACCTACAATGTTTATCTCCCTCGGCCAAGGTCACTTCTGGTGAGATGTATGATAATGTGGCCGTCGGTGACCTTTAGCTGTGGAAAATAAAACAAAAAAAGGAAAGGAAAATTGCTCGAAAGTACGACCTCAGTTTTTAACAACTTCCCGTCGTACCGCGGCAAAGCGTAAAAGCGAGGCCGATAAGCAGCTATAATGGAAATGATTGTGGTTTTAATTAAATGTATTGATACTACACAAATGGTGGAAATCTCAGTATGATAACATGCAGTTTTAGGGGCTAACTCGCTCATCAACGTTCATCAATATTTTGTTCTTTCGGTGCAATAATTCAAGATTAAGATAAGAACCGCACACCACCCAAAGTCGCCTGCTCCCTCTGACCCAGTTTACACCGTTTTGTTTCTCTAATTACTGCATTTAGTGTAGAGAGTAAACAGCATGCGAAAAAGTTTCTTTATTAGATAAAGAAAATGATTGGTAAACACTGCTATCTACAACTTTATGAATACGTAAACAGCATTGGGACCTTCATACAAGTGTATGCAGGCAAGTCTGTAGACTGTCTGTGTTGTGTGTGTATTGAAAGACCGTGTGACTACCTGTGATACTGAGCCTGGAGGAACTGGAATTCCTCCTTGATACGGTCCAGAGTTTCCAGGACTGTGAACTTGAAAGACTGGCCAGGCTGCAAGGGGACCTGTGCAGGAAGAGGAGGAAGAGATGGATGAAAAATACATAGTGAGCTGTGTATGTGTGTGTGTGTGTGTGTGTGTGTGCACATCTGAGTGTTCGTCAACAAAAGACATGTATGCATTCTGCCTGTAATGTATTTGTGTGGGATTGTGTGCACATACGGTGTGTGCGTGCAAATGTGTCTGTGTAGCCAAGTGAGAATGTGTGTGTGTGTGTGTGTGTGTGTGTGTGTGTGTGTGTGTGTGTGTGTGTGTGTGTGTGCAAGGGAGCAAGGCAGAGGGAGGAAAAAAAGCCAAGATGAAAGTGAGAGGGAAGGTCACTTCCCCTTCCCACACATCATAAAGCTGTGTCCTCTCTCTCTGTTCTCCTCCTCCTCTAATGACTGCCTCCTTCCCTCCTCTGCCCCCCCATCCTTTCTTCCTCTCCTCCTCTCTCCCTCTCTCCCCCTCTTCCACATTAGCATCTTCTCCACTCTGCCAGGTTACTAATGTATTCCAGTCCTACAAAGAGCTGAGAAGGGAGGAAACGTCAAATGAATAACTTATAGGGAATCACGGCACAGTCTCTCACCTGCTAAAAGCTAAAGAAGGCCCAACAAAACAAGCGCCTCCCTGGGGTCCACCCCCCACCAACCACCAGCACCACCACAATCGACAGCTCTCCATGCCTGTCTAAAGCGCTTTCGACAGCCTCACTCCTCCTCCTCCTCCTCCTCCTCCTCCTCCTCCTCTTCTATGGTTTCAGTGAAGTTTTAGGAACAAGGGCACGATGGATGTTTGCTGATGCTTGCTTTTGTTTGAAAATGAGCCTCGGTTTTCAGTCAGGCAAATCTAGAAGGAGGTGTTTACGTAGAAAGATGCCTTCTTCCCCCCACTCCGTTCTTTGTCCTTTTTTTTTCCCCCTCTGAAAAATATATCTTGTGGGACTGGGCTGTATTCCTCCCACTACCCCCCCCTCCCTCCCCCGCTGTTCGCCTGAGGAGGATGCAGCCTGCCAGGTGTCGCTGCCACTTCTCCTCCGTCACGTCGCCTCACCTGTCAGCGATCAGACTCAGCAGCAGCGCCGAGTCTCGCTCCATCCCCGCCTAGACGCCACCTCTTGCTCTGCACAATCGCTCTGATGCTGATGGGGCAGACGAGGACACTTCATCAGCACCCAGCCAACCCTGAAGCACCGCAGCGGGGCGACTGAACCCAGATCCTCACAGTGGTGAGTAAGGGTTGATTGTGTGCCATGCGGGCCAAATAAACTCAACGTTTGAGCCTTTTGAAAAGAAGCTAGCACAAAAAAAACATGTTTATCTTGGCAAATTCTCAGCACAACATCATCACGTCATCGAAAAGGCGACTGGAAAATAGACAAATATGTTTAAGTCCAAAAGCAAATGAAGGCATATGACCATGATGTCTGAGTCTCCACTTTCGGTTCTTCCTACTTTTCTGATTCTGGCTTATATAACATGCCAGACTGGATGTGTGCGAGGTGTCACTCCAGTTACCTCTTAGTCTGGGCAAAAGTGACTAAGCACCATTGTTTAGTAAGTCACATAAAGCCAAAAGAACCAATCAGGGTTAGGGTTGGGGTTAAGCCTACATACGGTTGCCAGATAAGTATGAAAAGGCACCTAATCTGTGCAGAAACAGACGGTATTGTTTCCACACCTAGAGCTTGGTAAATAGCATCTGGGGCATTTCTGATTAAACCACAGTTCATTTGCTTCTATATTAACTAACACACATGTCAATCAACCATTCGAGGTCTCCTTAACCCTGACCCTAATTTACAGCTAGATGCAGGAAGCAGGGAAAATTAAGCAAATGTAACACAGTTACAGAGTTATTCATGATTCATTCATGATATCCGTGTTGTCACAGGTCAGACGAATTAAGTCTGCGATATGGCTTGGGTCCGTGTCATGGACCGCGTGGGTGTCAACATCTACTTTAAACTCACCTATACGCGTCGAGATAAGCAGCGATGTGTGGTTTATAAATGAGCTGGTGGGAGTAGCGGTACACAGCTATCTGACCGTGGTCATGGCATTCATCCAAGATATGCAAATATAACATTTTTGCATCACAACCTTTTAAGTTCAGCCCCGCTGTCTACTCTCATCACAGCAGCTCCGCACAAGTTAAGGGGAATATTTTTTTAGATGATATTTTTTCACCAAACGGCGAATGCCCAAAAGCTTTTACACGAGCTCAGAACGAATGTCTCAATAATGAATTAACTACGACGCCATCCGACCGACCGTCCACTTGCTCGTCTGTTCGCGCGTCCAGAGCGAAGACGACCGAACTGAGCAGTCGCTACAGTGCAGCCGGGTGGCTATCGGCATGTAGCTACGGCTCAGAGATTGGCGGTTTCAGTGGCGGGGCTTCATTAGTCTAGACAAGCACAGTTCAATTAGATTTCAATTAGTCCGACGGTGGAGGTCAGAGACGCGGTGGGTTCCCCAGTAATTAATCCACGGAGCCGAGCTGAGCCGAGCTAAACTGAGCTGAGGCAGGCATGGCGGGGACATCTAGATGGCTGGATGGGCACAACACACACACACACACACACAAACCCTCTGGGTGTGTATGTGAGTGAGTGTGTGAATGTGTGTGTGTGAGGGAGGGAGGCATGGAGGGGGTGGGGGTGGGGGTGGGAGAGATGGGATGGGATGGGGGTGTCTGCCAACAGATCCCCACTGACCTTGATTCACACCACACACGCTCAGCAGGGGGAGGGAAGGGGCAGAGGGGGGATAGATAGTGATCTGGCACATGCAGCTACACACACACACACACACACACACACAAATACACAAACATTCAGCAATGAACACACTGATAAACAGACAAACAAACAGAAACACACTGCTGCACGTGCAGATTGCCTCTTGAGCACACAAACACACACTCACACACAGGGTGGATGGAGGGATGGAGTGACAAGAGGAGAGAGAGAGAGAGAGAGAGAGAGGTGGAAGAGAGGCTCGTCTGACAGACAGAGGGATAGAGATGAAGTGAGGGATGGAGGGAATGATAGACTGCTCTGACATCCTTACAGAGAAATGAAAGAACGAGCAGAAAGACAGATGATGAAAGAGCGGCGTGGCTGCTGAGTGAGAGAGTGAGATAGCCAGCCATTCATCTGGCTGACACTGAAGGAATGGATGGACGGATGGATGGATGGATAGAGAGAGGGGAGAGAGAGAGAGACAGAGAGAGACAGAGAGAGAGAGAGACAGACATGCTGTCTTTGCTGTAGTCAACACAGCCTGAATTGCTGTGACCTGTCCACTGTCCATCGGTCTGCAGTAATACTGCTCCCACCATCTGCTACCATGAACACACACACACACACACACACACACACACACACACGCACACACACTCATGCATACGGACAAAGTGCTGCTGGCGCGTTACATCAGCAGCACTGACTCATATAACAAAGCCCACAGTCACAGATCAGGCTTATACAAGAGATCTGCCAGCGACAACCGTCGATGTCAACATGGTGTCCTCTGTGCTGCTCTGATGAGAGGGAGCGGGATCGCTTTCATCTGTCGGACAACAAAAAAGAGAAAAGTCCAAAACGCTCCTTCCCTTTTTGATTCGCCAGTTGCACCTTTCCGAATGCGTTCCACAGAGACCCCGGAGCAACAAAACTTCTTATGATCAAAAAAAAAGGAAATGAAAAATACACACGTTTTTAAAAAAAAAAAGAAAAAAGAGGGGGGAAAAAGTTATAAAATGTCCTCAGGCAGAAAAGAGGAAGAAATATTCCCTGTGCCTTTGCTTGAGCTCTGCCTGTCAGGATAAAGAGACGTTTGGAGAGCTGGTATCGAATTAGTTCATGCTTATTAGAAGTAATGGGGTGGAGGTGTGTGTGTGTCTATGTGTGTGTGTGTGTGTGTGTGTGTGTGTGTGTGTGTGTGTGTGTGTGTGTGAACCCCTTGCTCGTGGACACTCCAGCAGGTGAAACAGGCGAAACGTAACTACGTGCGTACGAGTGTGGAGTGGACAAGTGTGCAACCTCGTGCAGTGTTTACAAAGATGGAGGCATCCACAAGTTATGCCGTATGTACACCAGAACATTTGCTGTTGGAGGGTGTGTGTGTGTGTGTGTGTGTGTGTGTGTGTGTGTGTGTTTGGTCTCTCCTGTATTGTGACAGATGGCAGCCCAGACTGTTAGGGGTCCAATAGCACTTCACGAAGGGCCAAAAAACAGCCTACCGCATGTGTGTGTGTGTGTCCATGTGTGTGTGTGTGTGTGTGGGTGTGTGCGTGTGTGTGTCTATGTGTGTGTGAGCACCATAACAGCCAGCATAGGGGATCCTGAAACTCAAAACTGATCCGGTTAATCTGGGAGGTGGAGGTGGAGAAGGGGGCGAGCGGAGGGAGGGGAGGGTCACTTGCGCACAAACAAAACACACACACACACACACACACACACACACACGCACGCACACACACACACCCCACACAGACACCATGTGGGACAGCAGTCAATCACAATTTGGACGAGCTGGCACGGGCAAGCAGAGAATTAGGAGGGATTATCTATGGTGGGGAGGGAGAGAGGGAGGAGGAGGGATGTGGGGGGGGTGAGGAGGAGGAGGGGTGTGGGGGGGGGGGGGGGGTGAGGAGGAGGAGAGGCGGTTGAAGCCCAGTGCACTGTATCACATAACAGGATGGTGAGAGCCAGTGGCTGTGACCATCACCTGTCTGTCTCTAAGTGTGTGTGTGTGCGTGTGTGTGTGTGTGTGTGTGTGTGTGTGTGTGTGTGTGCGTGTGTGTGCGTATCCGCCTGTCAGTCTGTCAAAAGTTGGATCGTGCGACTTGATAAGCCGGGCGGTTGAAGCGCGACGCGGTAAAGCCGGAACACAGCGACGGAAACGATGAAAGGCGGTTGAAGATGACGACACGACGCGAGATAGACGACGCGAGATAGACGAGATCTTCACGCCGCTTTCACATGTACGACGCCGATGGAGACAGCGATAAGTGAGACGATCGGATAGCGTGGCTGACACGGATGAATATATAGAAATCTTTTGCCGATGGAAAAACAAACTGGAGGTCCAACAAGTGGCTCTTAAAGTGGACAGTTTATCATGAGTCTGACAGTTCTGATGCATCAAAAAGGTCGTTTTGCGACCCGGAGACGCCTCTGTTTTCTCTGTAAATGGTGAACGAGCTGCTTGTAGTCTTTGTCCCCACTCCCGCTCTCTCTGGTCTCACAGTGGCGGCGCAGGCCGCCTGACAGGTTTTCCCGGCTCTCCAAACATCCCCACCCACTCGGGCAGTGATGACACGGCGTCGGGGGCTGTCTGGGGTTCAGTATCTGGCCCCGGGGTCACGCTGCAGGGCGCCAACCACGGGCCGCCGTGCTGCCCCCGGGCCACGGGGAGCCCGCGGCCTCCAGCCGCCATGTATTTTTGATAAAGTGATGAGAATTTTATCAGATGGATCCATGCCAGGTCCACATGAACGGAGACATTAGCGGAGACAACATGTTTTCTGTTCAGTTTTGAGCGATTAAAACTCCTGAACTCCTGTTTGCGACCGGGACGGTTCAGACACATTTCAGGCTTCCCATTGACCAACACGGCTTAAGGCTCAGTGTCACAACACTGTATGACATCACATCTTCTAGACAAGCACTGTAGGGTTTTTTCTCTCCGAGCGCAGTGGTTTCATTTACTGGAGGGGTTTTTAAGAAACACCACATGAACACGTGTCCTCAGCTCTAGCCACAAAGAGCCGTCACTTTCTTTCTTTTTTTTTTTCCTCTCTGCCATGGTTATTAGATGTTGGACAGCTTCATAGGAGCCAGAGCGGGATCCTTTATGAAATGTGTTACACAAGTAGAAAAGAAAAAAAGAAAAAAAAACGTCCTTGCAACATTCTTACTTCATCCACCGACTTCTATTACTAATGTTCAACCCGGACTGTTTTTTTTTCTTTTTTCCTCCTTCCAGTCTGGTCTAATCTGCCTCTCACTCACTCACTCACTCAGGCAGGCAGGCAGTCTGTCTGTCTGTCTGTCACATGGAAGTCTTCTGTTCAATCAGCTGCCTGTTTTTTTCCACCACTGGCAGCAGCTGCATGGGAACAAGTGGGAAACAGATGCAGGTCTGGGAGTGATTGGGAAAGAGATGATTTTATCTGCCCGTCTTCTCTCCGTCTATCTGTTTAGCCCCTGGCACAATTTTTACCAGCACACCGAGCGTTCACACGGTATAAGCAGGCATGCCTATGCATGGGTGCATTCGCTCAGACCAAAAACGAAAGAAGAAAAAAACACCCACAAACAAAACATTGTCTGTCTCTCCCTCTCGCTTTCGTGTGCCCTTTCTCCCGCTGCTCTCCTCCTTAGGACCCTTTGTTCTTCTTTTTGCCAGCGTGCGTCTCTGAGACAAGCAGAGACACATTCAGATAGCGCATGAAATAATAATTGGCTGGTGAAATATTTAGGAAAAAGGCACATGAATAGATGAGAAACACCAAGTGTGGCAGAGGAGTGTCAGTGCCCCTCGTGTATGTGTGCGTCTGCGCGTGTGTGTGTGTGCGTGTGTGCGTGTGTGTGTGTGTCTGCTGATGTGAGCAGCGATGAGCACAAGCAACAGCTCATTGGTTTGGACTGTGTGGATGACATTCAGACAGAGAGAGAGAGAGAGAGAGATAGAGAGAGAGAGAGAGATAGAGAGAGAGAGAGAGAGAGAGAGAGAGAGAGAGAGAGAGAGAGAGAGAGAGAGAGAGAGAGAGCTGCAGGGAAGAATGGGAAAGGAACTTACATATGAGCCATCTTTTTATGGCACCTCTCTCCGTCTTGGTGACACTCCTGTCTGCATCTCCAGGACTTTCCCCGGATATTTTTAAGCAGCCACAGTATGACGATACGTATGAGATGTATGCATGAGGTGTCACTTTTGCATGTTTTGGAGGCGGCTTCTACACCGTATCTCACTTTTTGTACATTTAACCAGACTGCTCTCACGTTTATCCCGCTCCCTTCAATATATGAAGCATATTCAGCCTACGAATCTATTAAATAACATCTTGCATACGTAGAAATTGTGATTGTTTTCCAGGTTTTCAAGGTTTTTTCAGGTACCCTGACTTAAACCAGGGCAATAATGGCAGCTTCACAACATCAGAAGCCACTTTAGACGAAGCTGTGAACCAGAGCACATCTCTACCACCTATTCGTTCTTCCAGCTCCCCAGTCGATCGGCCGGTCGGGCAGCCAGGAAACCTCAGGTCAGACTTGTCAGTCCCCAGCTCTAGTTAACCAGTCAGCCAGCCAGTTCAGAGATCTGGTCAGCTAATGCTACATCTCACCCGTCATCCACTAAGCCACTGGTGGATTACAAATCAGCAAAAGATTGGCAGCCAAAAGAGTCTCTGGACTGCACCCAAGCCTCGCTCTAATCATTTCTTTTAATGACAAAGAAAAGAACAGAGTGCAGGATTTGAGGACAGAAAATGGCCTGTTTTTTTCTCCTTTTTTTTCTAATCAGAAAGCAGATTTAATCTGCGAGGCTGGTGATGAAGTTGTTGGTCGGCTGTGGGACTTTTTTCGCTCGTTATGTGGGTCGTCTCCGTGCAGCCGTATCGTTCTTACTTGACTTTTTGCCATTTTGCAGCCTCGGAAATGCTGTATGAATTAAATGTAAACAAGATGAGGACAAAGAAATGAAAATGTGTGGGGGTGGGGGGGTGGGGGGGGGGGGGTGCAGCATGTCATCAGTGGGAGGTGACAGCAATCTGCTGTGCTGTTTACCGTACATGGCTTTTATTACAGCCACAAATGTTAGGGGGGGGAAACAAACTACTCCACACAGCCAGACGCCAAACGGAGAAAAAAAAACGTAGGAAACGCAAACAGCTCACAGTTGCACGGCCAAAAATCTTAATATACACACACACACACACACACAAGCGTGCACTCACTCAGCTCGATGAGTACTTGAGCATGTCCTGCCACTGCGGCGACAAAGCTCCTCACTGGTCCCACATCAAAATCACACTCCTGACAGCGGCTCTGCCCTCATTAATGGAGCATATGTGGCCATTTTATCTGGCATTTCTTTTTACGCCGATTCAAGAATTTGTTACCCACCCCGTGGTGAGGGAGGGAGAGAGAGAGAGAGAGAGGGAGAGAGAGAGAGAGAGAGAGAGAGAGAGAGAGAGAGGGAGAGAGAGAGAGAGAGAGAGAGACACATTTTGGCTGCAGAGATCTTGCATCGGTTGCTTTGATTGAAACACATGTGCGTTCTCATTTCCTCTCTGACATTTTCCCTTTTGTCCTCCAGCACACACACACACACACACGCACTGGCACACATGCACAGGCACACACGCACAAACACAAACAAGGGGGTTGGCGTTTCATTCGCAGCTGTCGCCCAATCATTTATCTGTTCACTTTCCTGGATTGTTAAGAGAGAAATGTGCAGAAACTGTAGGTGCGTGTACGATACGTGCGCATCTGTCTTGGCAAATCTGAGGTTTTGAGGACGTCTTTGTTGTCCCACTGTACGTGGTGTGTGAGCATAGAGGAGCATGAGTTTGAACCATGAAAACACACACAGCCCTCTCCCTCTCTCTCTCCCTCTCTCTCTCTCTCCCTCTCTCTCTCTGGGGTGTGGCAGCCAATCAAGGGCTTGTACATTCACAGCAATAGTCGAGGTCGGACTGGAACATTATTTATTGTTATTGTTGTTGGAACACGCACGCACGCACGCACACACACACACACACAAACAAGCGCCTCTCTCCTTTCTCCGTCTTTCCTCAGATCCAACCACACGCTCACATACACACTTTCAACAGCTGAGCGCACACACACACGCACACACACGCACGACCACTTTTACTGGAACGAGGACAATTACGGACACGTACGCGGGACATGCAAACACACACATGTATACCTCAACACTGGGAACCTTCACACACACACCCTGACACACGTCCAAAGTCAACACGCGCAACATGCAAAGAGCCACAAAGCCGTAAAAAAAAAGGACACTAACGCATGAAAGAGACCATACGCATGGCAAACGCACACTTTAAACAAGAACACATACACACCCCGGACACGTTCGCACAGTTGATAACGCTTGCCACAAAAATCCAGTGGAACCAATTACATCTCCGCTCGCCTGCAAATCAGTCGGCGGGCTTTAACCTTTTGCTGGCGGGAAGCACCGAGAACAAAGTCAGTCCTCTCCCTCAGATACAATAAATAACGCGGCTGGCATGCGCTCTCTGACGGGACACGCCTTCCCCTCCTAGGACGGTGGAGGGGAGGACGGCGGGAGACATCTCTGTCCTTCATGACGGGACGTGCCGTGCGCCGCCGTTCACGCCCTCAACACTTCCCGAGCCCAGCGTTCCCGGCTCCTTTCTTGGAACCGTCATGCAGGACTTTTCCAGGACTTTTCCCCTCGCCACATTATGACAGACAAGTTGTCACGCCATGCGCTAATGCGCCCTCCCCCCGCTGCCTCAGAGACGGGTCGTTTTCTGGAGTCGTACCTTTGCATTTTTCATGATTGTTCCTCTCCATCGCCCCAGAAGTCTGCTTGAAAGGATGTGCAGTCCGCGGCTGTAACTTATCTATGTAATAATCTCCTACATGCTTAGAAATGGTGACAGATTTACAGTCGATGGATATGCAAACCTTCTAAACCGTCTGCGGATACCCGCAGGCTGGAGAGAAGGAACAATTCTTCCAGGACATCTGACTTATTTTCTCTCTTGTTTTCCATGACTGGTTTTCCAGGTATTCCAGGACGCGTGGGAACCCTGACGAAGACTAACCAGTGACCTGAGCTAAGCCTGTTAACGGTGACACTTGCGTAATTGTGTACTTATACAGTGCCGCAGAACGTTGTCTGTCTGGGGATGACTGAACAGGGGACATCCGTCTTCCTGTTGGGTGTTTTTACACCGTTACTCTTGGGATGATCATTTCAGTGAGTCAACGTAATCAAGACTAAGAGCGGAAGATCAATGGAAACCGGTCACAGTTTTTCTCTAATCCAACGGCGTCATCTGCCTCTGATCAGTCCCTTTAAGTCCTTTGTGTTTTACATACAGTTAGACTTGCACATTTGCACAACGGCGATGTAAAACTCAAGTGTCTAACCTGCTGGAAACTCAACAAAAAGGGAGACGTCGCTGAAAAGAAGACATCATACAAAGCAAAGAGCTTGGCTTTTTTCTTTAATGAAGCGAGATTATTCTGGCTGTAATGAGCGCAAAACGTTGATTTCCAAAAAGGGTGGAAACACTAGAAATGGGCTGAAAAGTCCCTTCTACAAGATGGGCTCAATTTTAAGGAAGGCCATGTTTTCAACCCCAAGCGCCCCAACAAGGTTAATATCCAGGTAAATATACAGTGCTACACTGTCATGCAGGCAGCATAAGCTGTTCTTATTCTATATCCATCCATCCATCCATCCATCCATCCATCCATCCATCCATCCATCCATCCATCCATCCATCCATCCATCCATCCATGTCTCCAGCACATATAGGGTGAAAGAAGACAGGACGCTCTGGACAGGTCATCAGTCCACCACAGGACACACACCATTCACTAACACTCACACCTTTTTAAGAGTCTCCCTTTGACCTAAACGTGCACAAGTTTCTGGACTGTGGGAGGAAACCAGAGGACCCACAGAAAACCCACACAGACACATAAAAAAGGTCCTCGCTCCAACCCAGGAGTCAAACCCCAGGACCTTCCCACTCTGAGGTAAGTACTAACCACCAATCCAACCATGCCTCCCTTTCTTTAACCATAAAAAAAGAACATATTCTCGATATTCTTTCGTTTCACTCATCTGCACACATTACGACTGTTGCTACAGTCGGATCTGCTGAAATCAGAATAAGAGAATTGGTAATTGCTCCCAAGAGTACGTAAAAAAAACACAAAGTCTATGTTTGCTGCAAAATAACTTTTTACAACAATGGACAAAACCATCACAGCGTCTTTTAGCAGAATACTTTGGTCACCGCTGGAGTAGTTAAGAACGAGTTGACATCTGAGGTTTGGAAGTCAACTGCTTGATGCACCGCAGCTCATAAAAAGCCCTTTTGTGCTGCTTATGATCCGCATTTTGATTTTGTTTTCTGGCAACCGGAGA
>CM055194.1:17150656-17200656 GCA_029224185.1 Karalla daura
TGAATTTCTATAGTGAGTGATTTAGCATTTTTTTTCCACTATCTGCGATGGGTTGGAGAGAGACCAGGCGTGCCTGGACAGTGGAGGAGAAGGGCGCGTAATCACCCGGTATCTACTTAACCACGTCGGTGACACCTGAAGGCTCGCTTCATGCCAACGCCGCAAACTGGATTAGAGGGTTCGTTGCCCTAAACGATGCGGCCACTGTAAATGAGCTGATTTTTTTTTTCTCCTAAAAAGCGGATATGAAAGGGAAATAACGCGACCACACCACTGAGAACCCAATTAACGTTATCCGAACGCGCATTAATGAAACATCGCAGCTCGTTTGTTTTGCTAGCGACTGTTTGGCTCTCGTAACCGATACCTTTGCTTAATTTAAAGTTAGATTACGCTCGCAACGCTTTGGTTAGAAGTCACGGCACATTCCTCCTCCTTACGAATTAAATATCTAATACGTCTATTAATGAAACCCAGCCCCGTTCAATTATACACACGCAGAGTGGTAATTGGTGTCGCGGACCTAAAGTTTACGATGACTTATACAATCGAGACTTTTAAAGAGTATCGGGAATCGGGAAACGCGTTGCTGAGTGGAGACGCCTCACCACGGCTGTCACGCCGTGTTATGAGCACACGAATGACTCCATCAACAGAGCAAAACAGGAGACAAACAAACACAACGTACCCCACAGAGAGACACCTGTGATTCAGAACAAGCTGCTTCACCGTATGCAGATGTAGGGCAGAGGACTCCTTACAGACAATGGGAAACCCTGGATAGCGTCTGACATTGATATTCGTGCCAAAGCAAAAGTAAAAGACAGTTGGAAAGAGGTGGGTGCATCAATCTGAACTGAATCAATCCATCCATTTGTACCGCCCATTTGCACGACTCACTTTTTCACTACATCATAGTATGTTCGCATGTATCTTGCAAAATACCTAGGAGAACTTGCCTGTTGTCTGTTGACTGTTTATTCCATTGATACTCAGCTAGTTACGATTCATACTTATATTTGTACTCCTTTTTTTTCCTATACTCTGTTCTATACTTTCTTTCTGTACTCTATGAAGTGTACTTTGCATGTTTGCACCGTGGGCGAGAGGACAGCAATTTCATCTGTGCTGTGTGTCACGTATGTATATGCGCACTTGACAATAAAGCTGATTGACTTGACATTTCCTTACCTGCTTGGTACCTCAATGGTGACGCACAGATCCACGTACAAGCGGTTCAGAGTCACCGGTTGCCTCCTTCGTTTCCTTCGTAACTCAGGACCAACAGATGGTGAAAGCACTGCGATAAACAGTAATACCCACTGCCTGAATATTTCATACTTGTAAACATGAATCTGTCCTGTTAGGGGGCTGCACAGGTCTCTAGTCTAGCCCGGCTGCACGCTGTTCGAGACCGTGACCGGGTCACCGGGTCCTCCGGAGCAACCGCAACACAGGCGGCATCGCCTAAACTGCACGTCTTCACGTCGCAGCAGACACGGAGTAAACAAGCTGTGAGATACAAATCCAAGGACGTCATGCTGTGAGGCAACAGTCACTTCGTCTGACAGAGCTGCTACAGTACAATACAATGGGAAGATTGTTGTGAAATGTATTCTAAACTCTAAAAAGCTTTCTGTCCACACTTGTCTCTCTCTCTCTCTCCTCCTCTCTCCTGCTCTCCTTCCCATCTGCTCTGATTCAAACATATTTTTTTTCAGCTCGCACAAAAATCCTGGCGTGCCGTACAACGGTGCCCACACCACCATTTCCCCCATGTAGCCCGCCGTACTAATCAGCATTATCTAATTGTCTAGAATGGATTACGCAGGTAATTATTCCCCCGACTCCTCACTCGGGCTTTTTAGAGAGACAGATGGGCAGGAGTGCAAACACATGCAGACACAGACATCATCCCAGTCACAGAAGTTACACGGGTTCAGTCGTATTCGTCATCCGCACCGTACTCCACTGATCTATAGCATGCTTCCACTGTAACAGAGCGGGCCGGCTAGTCAAGTGGCACCGTGTTTACAGCTACCTCTATCACTTATTGATGGGGGGTTTGAAGGTCCAGTATAGTTCAGGTATTAAGTTTAAGCCATGCATAATGCATTTCTATCCTACATCGGGCGGCAAAATAAATAAGTAAAACACAAAAACTAACCGTGGAAAAGATATCGACTTGCAAGAGGACAGTGAAGGGAAAGAAAGGAGAGCCAATAAACGACAGCTGCTTAAACTTAGTATTAAAACCAGCCTCTGCCTTTGTGATGCAGGAGGGCTCCACAGAGGACAGTCAGGCAGATTCAGAGTGATGTCCAGCATCTGAAACACAAGACACTGTAAACTCAGACCTCAAAGTCAGAAACAGTACTGTACCACCCAGCGATGTCAACCAAGCGTTAAGTATTTACAGAGCTGTGGTAAACAATTCTGGCAATATTTGTAGTTGCCAGCTGATTTCATAGCTGTCTTAATAGTCCCTTCCACAGATTACTGAGTGTTGAGTACTGACATGGAACATATTGAGAATACACGATATAGTTGTTGAGACAGACAGACAGTCAGATAGGTAGAACTACATGAATAAACCAGGGAAGAAGATATTCTTCTGCTAAACAGTAAATAAGCAGATAAATAGAAAAACTCGTGAAATCGTCTCATACAGTATTTGTCTTTAAAGGAACACTGGAAATACCTGAGCGAATGGCAAACCATGAAATTATGTTGTTGTTGTTGCTGTTATTAAGTTATTAAGCTTTTCCAACCTTCACTCCAAACGCACTGGAGCTCACGTATTGTAGCGTCCCAAATTTAGCGCAGCTCCTTAATAGAATTACGGGCGTGAAGGGCAAGACTGGGTACAGGAGAGAGATCAAATAAAAACGCAATCAGAGCTGCACCATTTTACCAGGTTGAACTTCATAGACAGATGTAAAAAGGTGTTTGGACACGACGTGACTTACATTTGAACCAGGTCACATGTCAGTTAGGTGACTGTGAGCTTCTTCCTCACACCAACAACAAGCTCTACAGGCGAAGTAAACTCACGTTTAGCGCGTATACAGCTCAATTTAGACATAGATAAGGATAGCAGCATCTCTCTCATGCCACCTTAAAACCACTTCCTCGTCGAAGGGCTGTATCTGCGTGCTGATTGGCCGAGGGGCTGCCACATTCTAACCAATCGCGCGGCGGGTGCCCCACGTTGGGTCCTGATGTCATGGAATGAAGGAGCCAATCACAGGCCGAGCCGGCTGCTGAATGGGTGTGGGCGGCGGCGGGGGGCGGAGGGGAGATGAGGAGTCTGTGGGGATTGTGGGCATTGAAGTCCCAATTATTCCACACACGCACGCATAAACACCCCCGCACACACACACACACACACACACACACATATATACACACACACGCACACACACACATAAACACGCACCTACGCATGCTGTCAGTCACGCTACATAAATGCTCAGTAAATTCCGCCGTTAATTTCAATCCCACCATTTCTAGTGCGTACACTCAGACACACACACACGCGCGCACACACACACACACACATACACACACATACACACACACACACACAATCAAAACATAGTGGGTAAACGCCTCACTTGTGAGAAGTCCAGTAAAACATTAAAGATTCATCGTCTTCACTGACTATTTTCTTTCATTCTGCTTCAAACAGTGAAATCAACACGAATTAACGTTTGGCCTTCACGTGCCCAAATTAAATAGTAAAATGATGAATATGGAGCAACATAAATCAGAACCCAGAGGGATGTGAGAAGTGAGCTGTGACACACAACCTGCAGCGTCTGTTTTCCTGCGCTTTGAAATGCACAACTTCAGTCTACTGTTGTTATACGAGTTAGTTACGCTTTCTTTTTCTCCCTCTGTCATTCCGCTGTTCTCTATGTCGATATCAGACGCACCGCCTCTGTTGTCTCCAATACACAAATGCAAACACACACACACACACACACACACACACACACATGCACACAGATCGACTGTTCTCCACTCCTATACCTAATTGCCGCCTATATTTCCCCCCTTTCTCTGTTGTCTCTATGTATGTAACACGTGCACATGCACACGCAAACTCTCTCTCTCTCTCTCTCTCTCTCTCTCTCTCTCTCTCTCTCAGCTCTTTGCTTGCTCCCTGCATCTCATTTTAGGGTGATTTTTTTTTCTTCCTTTTTTTTGCGATGTGGTGTGTCTCAACACGCCTCGCCATGATAGCTCCCTTCACAGACCACATTTTATAACACTGCTGCCGCAGAATAAAAAAACCTGCTGACTCCCATTTTACTCACTCGCCTTGTCTTGTCTGGTGCGCAGAGTAAAGCTGACGTTAAGCTTTATAGACACTGTACATGCATTTCCTCTCAAACAGGACCCTGTCATATGAATGGAGGTGGAGTGTGCGCTATGCGAGTAGGGGTACAGCGTCCCGACTGTATCTCCTCATCAAAGGAGAAGTCCATGCTGGGCCCTGCTGAGATCATCTCAGAGCACTTTCTCTGTGCCCGCTCCGCTGCAACCTGCCTCACCCACACCACCTCTTCCTCAGTGTGTGACTGTACATGCCCCTCGACGGCTGTGTTTTTTTTTAATATCAAGCAAGGCTTTCAGTAAGCTTCAAAACCGTGTAAGTGGCTGCGGAAAGACACCAGATCACAGCTTCTACTGCAGAAGATTAATGACTGTAATGATTTGTGATATCCATTCATACCCTATCTTATCTCGTCTTATCTTATCCGCTTTGAGCACACACATTCACTCTCACACACACTTCTAGGGACTACTACTACTACTACTACTACTACTACTCTACTACTAACCACTATTCCATGGTGTCACCCCCTAGATTTCTATCTGCAGTGTCTCAGGACTCAGGCCTTTACCTTTGTTGATTCTTAGATGTATGTAATACGCAACCCATCACAGGGGAATGTCTGCGCTCTCCTCTTGTGCCGTATGCTAATTCACTTTGCTCGTATCTCCTGTTCAAATGAGCACTCCTCGATTCAGTCCTATTTTTTCCAGCCATGTTCTAATTTACTCTATTAAGTTGAGAGTGAAAGTTAATTCTTGTCTTAATTAACTTCTTAACTTCTCAAAGTAGGAGCCTGAGAAAGAATATAACTCAAGGTCAGTTCATTAACTTTTCAAACATGTCTCATCTTCCTCATCATCAAACGGTTTGTCTGGTTTTCATCACTGACCAGAAATCACATTCACATGGCGAGGACAATAAGATGCAATGGAAAGTTGTGGCTAAAAGCCAATGGGGCCATCCATTCATCCACCCACCAAAGGGTAATTTTGAGCCTCCAATCAGCCTGAACATGCATGGCTCTGGGACTGTGGGAAACTGGAGGATGTAAACTCCACAGAGGAAAGCCCTCAGTCTGACCCGTGGGTTGAACCCAGGTCCTTCTTGCTGTGAGGCGACAGTGCTCTCCACCAAAGCCACCGTACCACTGAGAGGGCCATGATTTTAAATTGATATTCAGAGCCTTTCTTGTTGACTTCCACTTTGTTTTCCTCTTTTTGGAAGGAATGCAGGGGTGTGAAATGAAAGATGAAAACACAAATCCATCACCAGCCGGCCTCTTCACACACACACACATAGACACAAAGACACACACACACACACACACACACACAGATGTCACCCAGTGGTCGCTCAGTAAAATGGACTGCAGATCTGCGCTGACTAATCCATGCAGTAATAGGAAACGGCAGAGAGGGAAACCCTATCCCTGTGATGTGGGACTCTGGATAAACTCTGGTCTGGTTTGATGGTGGATAAATAGACGCCTATTCACACACTGGAATATATACACACACACACACACACACACACACTAACAACCATATGGACACACATACAGGCAAACACCCACATACACACACGGGGAGAATAAAACTGCCATACGTGCGTACCTGCAGTGTGTTACAAGTCCCTCAGCGCCTGCAAACACATGTGATCTCCTGACCTTGTAGTGCAAACATTTGGCTATTCTGTGTATGGATATATGTGTCTGTGCGTGTGTGTGTTTTCTCTTGTGTGTGTGTGTCTGGGTGTGATCGTGTGTGTGTGTGTATGTGTGTTTTTGTAGGATCAGCGTGACTTCCTGGCTGCGTGCGTAGCGGGGTCTGTATGTGCGCGACATATGCTGTAACACTCTGTGCCATAATTAGCCTCATCCAACTTATTTCCTGCTCCTGACTGCAGGAAAGAACTGTGTCAGTCAGAGCATGTGTGAGTACGTGTCTGTGTGTGTGTGTGTGTGACATATTCTGTGCTGTTCCAGCTCTGCATTCAGGGACAGCTTACGGCTATTTTTTCCAGACCTTTCCAACACTAGAGCACACACATTTTATGACAATGCAGCAGGGAAATTATCCCGAACAGGAGGCTGAAGCAGTGAGTGAAGTCTTCACGGACAAACACTGTAATGTTCTTGGCCGACGGCGGACCCCAGTCCGATTACGGGCTGCGCTCACCGAGCACGAATGTTGATGCTGGACGATTCGGCAAAAACTCCCAAAGGCCGTGACTGTTACGTTCTATTAAAACACAAAAACCTGCCAAAACATTGTAATTAAACATGACAGTTTTTTCTAAGTCCAACGCAAATACGGAAAGCCCTTTCCCGGAGAACGGTTTATTAGAAGATTGTGAATTGGGTCCCAGCTCGGGAGTACAGCTGGTTGAGGTAAACATGATTACGGTCATTAAGAATTAGTCATGTTTTGAGGTCACCGATGGGCGCAAACTTTGGTCACTTTGCATGACAGTGACATCAGCCGCTGCTCAGCCATCCACAACCACCTCCACCCTTCACTTTGTCCCTTACTACAACACACAAGCACACAACATTGTTTCCACTGAGCATGATAAACAGGAAGGTACTTGATCATCTAAAGTGGTCATAATCACAGGGACAGTGGCCCAAAGGCAAATGGCTCCGGCAGGACATTAAGCTGGCTTCCGCTCAGATCTGACAAAGCATTGTTTGAGAAGTGTCTGCCGGGGTGGTTAGGTCAAAGACTTAACTCAGTTATGACATTAAGGGACCACTGTGAAGGATTTAGAGGCGTCTAGCAGTCAGGTTATGAATGAAACATAAATAAACCAAATAAATACTGTTACCAAAGCCATGATTTGTTATTTTCCATCTTGGGCTAAGGACAAAACAAAAAGACATCACAATCAGAATTGTCTTTATTGCCAAATGACGAAAAGAAGTGAGATGAATTACATAAATTAACAGCATAGGTACACAGTGCAAGTTATGTTATTTCATAAACCATACAGATGCATCCTTTACAAATATGGATGCCACTGCAATTATATAGATAGAGATAGATAGAGATATTTTGTTGATCCCAAAGGAAATTAAGGGACATTGAACATTGGCTCCCTTATTGGCTCCCTTATTTCTGCTGTTTGTTTCTACACATATGTAAACATGTTAACAATAATATTGTATGTCTGATACACTGTGTCATACATTCCTATGAAATCTTTCATACTAGTCTGTTAAATGTGATCTTGCAAAGTGAAAAGCAGCTGCTAACAGTTCTCCTTCTGCTACACTTTCCCTCCACACAACGTCTTTCCCAGTAACTGTTAATTGGCCCAGTTGGCACTTTGAAATCTGCAAAAAGAGCTCCAGTTCCCCCAGTTTATTGACCTGCGGTTCGTGCAAACACCCTCGAATTAAAGCTAAAACGTGACATCACAGCGGCAAAGTCACATTATTTGATGTCAAGTCCAATGTGACAGAGCCAAACACCAGGAAACGTGTTTCCGTCCCGGTCTTAATGAACTGTGACACATCAAGATTGAATCTTAGGGAAAAAAAAAAAAAAAGGCAACTGAGCATAATGAAGTCGGCGTCACTCAGAGTCTTGTCCTGACGTACATGGAGCGAAAGAAAAAAGGGGAAATCAAAGAGACAGCTGCATGTCGGAGGCAATGGACTTAGGCAAATACCATTATGTATGCATATACATGTGTGTATATGTATATATATATATACACACACACCAATCATCAAATGTGTCTTAATGTCTTATTGAGACCTTTGTTTGAAATGGACTTGAAAACTTGAAAGTATGTGTGTGTGTGTGTGTGTGTGTGTGTGTGTGTGTGTGTGTGTGTGTGTGTGTGTGTGTGTGTGGATATACCACAGCACAGGTTATATGCATACGGGCTGTCTGCCGTGTACCGTATCTGTCAATCTGTCACTGTACATCTGATCAGCTGTCTCTGCGTACGTGTCTGTGCCTATGCAGACACGTGTGTATTAGGAGGTTGCTATTTCTGGCTGGAGTTCATTAGTATCTGCGTATGGTGTGTGAATCATATGTGTGCATGTGCCATGCAAAGAGGGTCTCGACTGTGAGCGTGTTCCTCGACATGCGCGTGCACAACGCATTGATGTTTGTCTGTACAGCACATGTAAGGCCTCTGAGATCAACCCAGTTGTCAACCCAGAGTGCTTGTATATGTACGGCATATGTGCACAGACCATGTGTGCGCATCTGCATGTGAATAATTTACTTGTGTGACTCAGAAACAGTTATATGAGGGCCCATCCATCATCCGACCTGCTTTCATATCTAACCAGTGTTGCAGGGGTGTGCTGGAGCCTATCTCCCATGTATTTATTTAACAGTACAATTACACAGAAAATATACAGAATACACCCTGGAAAGGAGATGAATGAATCGTAGGACACACGCACACACTATGAACCTTCACACTCACACCTAGAGTCTTTAATCAACCTAAAAGTGCATGATTTGGGACTATAGGAGGAAACCAGAGCACCTGTAGAGGAGCCATACGCAAACTCACCCATGGATTCAAACCCAGGTCCTTCTTGCTGCACGGTGACAGCGCCAACCACTCATCCACTGTGTCACCCTGATATGAGGATAACTGGTGCAAATAGGAGCAACATCCAGCCGGTATTCAGCTGGTTCAGGTTTGGGTTAGGACTAGCCTGACAGCAAACAAGACTCAGAGACTCCTATGGCTGGAAAAGGTCTCCAGGAAATTAGTGTTAGCCTGAGTGTGTGTGTGTCTGTGTGTATGTGTGTGTGCATCGTATTTGAAAGTTAGTGACCTAAGCAAGTTGGTGTGTGTGTGTGTGTGTGTGTGTGTGTGTGTGTGTGTGTGTGTGTGTGTAGTCCCCCCAGGCTGTAGTAGACTGTGGTGTAAGCAGCCGGCTTGGCACAAGACAACTCTGTGACTAACAGGGACAGAGGCAGGCTGCAGTGAATAAAATACCTCCTCCTCCTCCTCCTCCTCCTCCTCCACCTTCTCCTCCTCCTCCTCCTCCTCCTCCTCCTCCTCAACAATCAGCACGACACCCCTCTCTGCTGTCCTGAATGCATATGACAATATTAATTCTTACGAGCGCAAATGCGCGCGATCGAAAAAAAATTCCCAGAACACACAGAGGGGTTTTATTTCCTCATCCGACAATCCTGCTGCGTTTTCAGAGTCAACAGCATAAAACAGAACACCAGTGAGCTAATACTTTCAGCGGAACCGGGATATTTCCTGTGAGTGTGAGCGTGTGTGAGACCTCGTACGCTGCTTCATTTGTGCCTCTGCATTTTTTATTTTCTCGATCATTTCCGCCGGCACCGGGCAAATAAATCCATGCGGCTCTTTACCGCCTGATAGCCGACCATTTATCCAGTGGCAGCGGCTCGGCACGCAATTGCTGTGTTTTGTTTCCCAGCCCTGCATGCTGATCTATACATTGTGAATACAAAATGCGCTCCCTCGATTTTCCAGGTCTGTCCTCGGTTCACTGTGTCCATCGGACCTGAAAAACGGCTTCATCGGTATTACTAATCAAATGGGAACGTCGATATCTTTCTCTTTTCCTCCCACCCCTCTCACTTTGCTCACCTCTTTTGCTCTTTTTTTCCCTTCTCCTCCCTTTTCCTCCTCTTTCTACCTGTTTCCATTTTTGAACATTTTGACAGTAGGGCGCATGATGTAAGTGTAAAGTGTGCTGGCAGGGGTTCATGTGACCAGATGCAGAGTGCTCGAAAACACACACACACAGAGGAAGAGAGAGGTGAGACAGACTGAAAGAGAGCAGATGCATGTATGCGTGTGAGGAATGCTGGATTGGGCGTTTGTGTGTGTGTGTGTGTGTGTGTGTGTGTGTCTGTGTGTGTGTTGGCCAAGGTGCAGATGGCGGATGTCAGTGTTGAAAAATTCATGATGCCATGTTTGGAGATTCCTGAGGGATATCTCCTTGTTCAGCTGGCCTCACAGAGCAGGCAGGCTCTGTACACACACACTCACATGCACAAACACACACACACACACAGACACACACACACACACACAGATGTTGACTTTGGTCGCTTTCGGGGACATTACATAGACTTACATTCAGTTCCTGGAGACTTACAAGAACCCTTATCCCAGCCACTGACCCAAAAATTTCATGTTTTGCAATGGTGGACACCAAAACCTTTAGACAGCACACACACATACACAAACAAATACAAACACACACACATACGCTTTGTGGACTAAACCTATGACTCCAGTGGGTTTGGAATCAAATGCAGATTTAATATACAGATGATACAGAAAATGTGAGAGATGACAATGGATAGCTGACAGTCATGTTTCATATATTATGACAAAAGGCATTAATATGCAAATCCTCTTCTACTGTTGGACTGTCCAACAAAAGCATGCATGTTTAGACTGATTGTAGACTCTAAATTGCTCCTATGTGTGAGAGTGAGAGTGAATGGTGTGTGTGCATGTCTGTCCGGAGATGGTCTGCAACCTGTCCTGTTGCAAGGTTGGATGATGGGTGTTGACTATAACTGTGACTGTGACAATCTGCTCATCCCTTTTTTTTTCAAAACCGATATCAGAATAGCAGAATATATCTGTGTCCATGTCTTCATGGTCACTCAGTCACATTCACCCCTTCACTCTCATTCATTCACTGTGCTCTGATTAAGCAGCATGAGGGGTGGATTGTTTTCAATCTTTGACAACTTTCTTTGGCATCTTGGCTGCAGAGGCCGGGATCAAAGTTCTGACCTTATGATTAGTAGATGGCTGAGTCCATGTTGCTACCCAACAAATCTCAAACATGTTGGGGCAATAAAAAGCCACGGAGAGTTGTGGAACGCTCCAAAAACACATGCTTGGATCATTCCACAGGAAAAACAGGTTCATTGGTAGCAGGTGTGAGCGTCGTGATTGGGTTATGGAAGCACACAAACAAGGATCGACGAGGGTTCATCTAAGTTAATACGCTCCTTCCCGAGGGGGGACGCGAGAGTCTGCGCCAGATTTCGTGGCCATCAATCCAACAGCTGGGAAGACAGTTTACCTGAGAGCCAGAAATGTAAACTTCCAGCCGCGCTACAGGAGAAGTCTGGGGACCCATTAGCTGTTTAGACATGTGCGTCTGGGCCACAGTGGGGGTAGCCACCCGCAGACGTTTCCATTCCTGCAGCCACGCCGATGGTAGGGCGGAAAAAAGCAGCAAACAAACAAAGCACGGAGGAAGAGACCGAAATAGAGCGCAGGACGAGACAGCGAGACAGCGACGCGTCCCTGCATAATGCAGAAGCTCGGCAACTGAGTTTAAACAGTCTCTCATGACATCCCGGTGTTAGCACCTTCTCCCTCGCGCGTGGAACCCATGTTTCGTGTGCATGTAAACGATGGAGATCCAATGAGAAAGAGCAAAAGGGAAGCATGGGAGAAAAGTATACATGCTCTCCCCGCACATGAACAAAGTGATCCCGACTCCCCATTACACACATTACTCCATGGCTGCTCCCCTGACACAGTGTTTGTTGAGTGAGGTGTACTACACATTAGCGTGCCAAGACCATTTGAGCAAACAGAGCACTCCAGGCCCGAGTGGAGGAGGTTTGGAGTCTGCACGAGGTAATGGAAACTGGCAGCCACTGGCGTGACAAACCCAGTGCCTCACACACAGCTGAATATGAGTCTGAGGTCTCATTACAGCCCCATTTTCTACTCTACTTCTTTTTTTTTTCTTTCTTTCTTTCTAAAGTCAGCCACCACAGCTTTGTGTGTGCTCGGACTGGGTTTGTTTACAACACGTCGTGCCAAAAAAGCGCCAAACATAAGTCAGTGTGATGTTTTTGGCTTTGGATCTTTTCTGTGTTGACTTCGGCCTCTCAGTGCAGCGATCGCGATGGAAGTGATACAACGCAGTTGTTTAAGGTTCCAGTTCAGGTTCAAGTTTCTTAATTTGGACACGTAGGTCAGATAAGACCCTCCGATTTGGCAAAATTAAACATAACATGGTTCCAGATCATAATCAGAATGAAAAAGAAAACAATTAAACCTCCCCAAAGCACGATAAAGGGATTCAGAGCTCCAAATATCAATCAAATTACTCGCATGTTTTGATTGTTGTCAGCAGTGTTTTTCAGGTTAAGCATCATTTTTTGGTTGTTATGGAAACCACAGTCCAAAATCATACATGTTATATTATAGACATGTTGTAGACTTCAAATTATGTGTATGTGTACACAATGTGTGGTGGGATAGGCTACACCAACTCAACAATAATGAATGGATGCAAGGATGGATGGATGGATGGATGGATGGATGGATGGATGGATGGATGGATGGATGGATGGATGGATGGATGGATGGATGGATGGTAGCGATGATTTTCAATAATTGGTGCATCATGTGACCTCAGAGTTGACATGCACGTGCTATCTTTCACTGTCAAATTCTTGATGTGTTAAAGGTCTGTTTTGCTGTTTTTGGTCCCAATAATCACAGCATACGACTTCCACATTTTGCAGATAAGAATTAAATTGAGTGTCAGCCTAATTTTTAAGTGTTTGGTTGACCTTCTGGGAGTCGGGTACGGTCGGCCTTCTAAAAATACACGTGAATGTTTGTGTGAGGTGAGGGGAGGAAGGCTGACCTGCAGCTGCCCCGAGCAGCCTTCTCCACAGACGCCTGCGGAGAAGGCTGACGTGCACACCTCCGTATTTTAACACCAAACTGAGACCTGCGCAGGTTGACTGGCTGACCCAGATCCTGGTCAGAAAGGCTGGCTCGGTGCAGAGGGGGGGAGGGGGAAAAAAACACAAGACATGTATTCAAATGTATGAAAAAAAACGAAAGTGAATGTTTTTTGATGTCACACAACTAGTCTATCACACAAGTAATCGACTACTGACTTGTTTGTTCAGGATCAGCATCACAGCCAACCAATCAACAACACAACGGCCCAAAATGGAAGAAAAAAAACCACTTAAAAATACGTTTTTGATTGTGTGAGAGAGAAAAAAATATGAAAACAATGTTGCAGCACATCCTTGGATAATCTAAGCTAGGCCGACAAATTGGCACCTATTTTTTTTTCTTTTGAGTTTTTGTATGTCTTTAACTTGTGTTAAGTCTTTTTATGGAGAAATTGAGATAAGTGAACTAACACACTCACACACACACACGCACACACACACACACACACACACACATCAGTGTGCAGGGTTGTAGGGTTGTTTCACTGAATATGTTGAACAGAATTGACAGAGACTCGGCGTGTCTCTGAGATTCCTTCTGAGGTTGGTCCGAGGTGGATCCGCGGCTCTGACACATCTGTTGCCTATTTGCGGGATGTATTGATAAAGCCGCGGTGCTGTCCGTGGTGCTGAAGTGGCTGATGGATGAGTGATTGTGCCTCTGTCTCTCAGCGACACAGGGAGTAGGTGGTTTGCACTCTTTGTCTCGCAGCAAGGAGGTTTCTGGCTTTAACTCATGACTGAACGGAGGAACTTTCTGTGTGGTCTGTTTGTTCTCTGTGTCTGCCTGGGTTTTAATCCTGTTTTAATCTTATCCTCCTCCATGCACATTTAGGTTGACTGGAGACTTAAAATTGCCCGTGGTTGTTATTCTGTGTCCTGGTGACCTGTCTAGGTGGTTTTCTCTGCCTTGGCCCCCTGGTACAAAGTGGAATGATGGATGAATGACCTCTTTCTCCCCGTCTTACTTCTGAATCAATATCATCTTGGATCCATGAAGTACACCACACTGTGGTATTGATATAACTTTTTCAGCTGCAAAGTTCCCTCTAGCTGAGTCATCTCCTCTGACTGCCTCCGTCTTCTTCTTCTTCCTTGTCAGCTTCTGACAGATCACCAAACATCTTCTCTGTGTGTTCTTCAAGGCTCGCATCAGCACACTCTGAATTATTGTGAAGACTTTGTTACAGTGTATGAGGTCTTTCTGTCAAAAAAATAAAAGTTTGTCAATAAAAGTTTATTTATATTGTAATCCAAACATTTAGTGGGGACACAACCACAGATATTGCTGCATGGTGGATATGATGATTTAGTTGATCATGCATCAAGTGTCAGGTCTGTGTGAGGAGGAGTTCACCTGCACACACTCACAAATACATATGTATAGATGTTTGAATCCAAATGGAGCCCAGACATGTAAAGACACACACATTAACTCACACACATACACCCACACAAGAACACATGTGTTCGTCAGTGAGGGCAAATCAGTGCACATCATTACACACATGAACACACACACACACACACATGCTCTTGGCTCATTGCCTGGGTTGTGTCACGGCAATTTAGAACAGAAACTAAAAGTCTCCCACCTGGGATTTGCACCCCAGCCCACATTATTAACCCCTGTCCTGAGCTGAGACCAAACACACACATACACACACGCACACACACACAAACAAACGCACATTAATATACACAACCTTTGCTTGCTGTTTAACCCACCGGTAGAGTGACCTCAGTAACAGGAAACATGTGAGGGCTCCTCGCCGTGCTAACCAGCCAGAGCAACTCATGTTCTAAAGCATTAACCCAGTTTCCTTGCACCCTCCAGAGTACGAAACACACCTCGCCTCTTAGCAGCTGAGTCCGTGATGGGCAGAAAGTACGTAAAGTGAGGAGATGGCATCATCAGGAGCGAAACGACAAGAGAGGGAGGCAGGAAAACGCAGCAGGTGAGAAGGAAACACACTTTCAGATTTCACTCGGACGCTTTTGGACGCAGACATTTTCTGTCAAATGTAAATATCTCAACCTTGTGGCGCGAACCCCGTCGCTGCAGTTTGGTGACGTGACCCTTTAAGTAACTTGTTATGATGGACATTTTCGCAGGCAAGTGGAACACAGTAACCTTGTCTGGCCAAATGACACCATCTGGCAGGAAGCTGGGACAACATGGTCAGCCAGAGAATCTGCATGCATGCGTGTGTGTATGTGTGTGTGTGTGTGTGTGTGTGTGTGTGTGTGTGTTTGTCTCTAAGTGCATGCATATCTAAATTGCAAAAATAGTGTGCAAATACGTACATGTATATATTGTATAGGTAAGTCAGAATCAAAGGTATGGGGAAGAGTTTCTAGGTTTTTGAAAGTAAACGTCTGCATATTTTTACAAGCGAATGTGTGTGTGTGTGTGTATGTGTGTGTGTGTATGTGTGTGTGTGTGTGTGTTTGACACAGAGTGACACTGTGTGTCTGGCCGGATGAGCTCCTGGCAGCAGACATGGGACGTCCAGCTAAAAACGGTTTTGCAATATGTTCCACATCCATCACTTTGAGAAGGGAAACTATTAACAGATCTTAAAAGAGACATAAACTTTGGGTTTTACTTCCTAACAGAGGGGAAATCACTAGATTCAGCCCCTGGACGAGACATAATAACGTGTAATATTGCTCTCTGTGTGTTGTGTTGCTGCTCATGCGTACACCAGAGTAAACTTGAAAAAAAAAAAAAGGAAAAAATTGCCTGCATTTTATGACACATCATCCTCAGTGACAGCAGCATTCCCTGGGAGAGTAAATGTCAAAATGACATTGAGCGAGCATCAAGCCAGTCTGGGCTGTGTGTGTGTGTGTGTGTGTGTGTGTGTGTGTGTGTGTGTGTGTGTGTGTGTGTGTGTGTATGTGTGTGTGTGACCTAGTCTGAGCGTCCCCTGGGACTGGAGCTGGCTGGCTGACTGTTCCCAAGCTGTCACCAGACATTGACTCACAGCGCTATACACTCACCATCGACACACTGACTCACCGCGCTCCGTCCATCCATCCAGTCGGGAATCGCAAACACATTCCGAGGAACTTTCACCGAACTGAGTGGAATTGGTCCCCCACCTGACCGAATAGTGCCGGGACGCAATATTTCTCGAATCTCTCCGTCGTTAACGCCTCGAATTGGATTTGTTTTCAGGAAATATTTACTTATTGAGCTCTAGTTGGAAGCATCAGGTCCTGCTTTGGCTTCAATGAGTTCACAGGCTGTGTTGAGTGATTGAAGTCGCGAGGAACCACAAATGCGGCTCCTGTTGCACTCTTACAGGCTCTTATTATACATTACACTCATCACTGACAGCTAATATGTCTCAGGACCTGCATTTTTCAGCTACACCGGTTTCAGCGATTAGCACACTTTGAGTTGTTTGGGTCGATTGGAGGCTTGTACAAAGTTGTCTGTACAAAGTTGCAATTTTGTCTCAGAACAGCTGCACTCAAAGGTGGAGTGGAAATAGAAGGAATACAGATGAGGAAGTGACGAGGGTACGGCAGACTGTTTTCTCACCTGGACAATCGCTGTGGGAGAACGTCGACTTATTGGTCTCTCAGGAATTTCAGCCCGTCTTTCCAAAACCACAGGAGGATTGGAGTGCGTGATCCGCCTTGTACACTCTTCTATACGTATGAGCCGGCAGACATATCGTACCGCTTACGCACCCACCCACACAGATGAGGCGCGCAGACAGGATTGTGTGAATCATGACTCGTTCTCATTGCGTGGACAAGCGTAAGAGATGGGCCGCTGAATCCCACATTCCCCTCATTCCGTACTACCATACTGCCATACCATTCCCTGCTACAAAAACCAGAGTGATATGCTGTACAAAAAGCAAAATATTTAGTTTTTGTTTCGGATACGATAACAAAAGCCTTTTAACACCCTTGCACACAATGAACTCTGTAGAGCAAAGACAATTGTGCATATCTATATATATAGATATAAATATTTAAACATGACATTCACTGTAAGTGTGTCCTTCTATAGCTCCCTTATAGGTTTTATTTCTGTATGGGCATCTGAGGATCTGAGTGTGGAGGCTGTCATGTACTGTATGACTGTGAGGCATCTTGAGGCGAATTCGTGCTTTTCCATATGGCGCTGTTTGAATAAAATTGACTTGATTTAACGCGTCTGAACCATCCACTGTGTGAAGACATTAGAGGCAGAGGAGACACGGAGCCCGGGGAGGCTGTGACGGCAGGTCATGTATCACATCACACAAATCTGACAAGTATCTTTCTTTCTTTCTTCTTTTTTTTGCAGTTGAACAGCAGTGATGATGGCCTCAGTCGGTCATAGTGTCGGAACCTGAAAACAGGAGGCTGAACAGCTGCTAAAGCAGCAGGCGACACTGGTTTGAGACTGGTTGTGTTACAGTTTTGAGGCTTTATTAAAGGACGGGAACGAACACGAACCAACAGAAAATATCTCTTTTAAGAGTGAGTGAAAGTCTAAAAGCCTGAAGACAAGTAGCACAAAGACACAGACAGCAAAAGCGGATGACCCCAGAAGTACCGAAGTAAATGACAGCAGACACGAATCAAGCCAAGAACAAGAGGGTTAACTGGGCAGACAACATGTGAAGGAGGGATGATGAGACACTGAGAGTCAGGAAGGGTAATTAGAGGAACACAGAAGCAGAACAGACAGAGGACATGAACAGAAATTCACCAAAAGAAGAGACTCAAGCATTCAGTGGGTCTGTATAGATAGATAGATAGATAGATAGATAGATAGACAGACAGACAGACAGACAGACAGACAGACAGACAGACAGACAGACAGACAGACAGACAGACAGACAGACAGACAGACAGACAGACAGACAGACAGACAGACAGACAGACAGACAGACAGACAGATAGATAGATAGATAGATAGATAGATAGATAGATAGATAGATAGATAGATAGATAGATAGATAGATAGATAGATAGATAGATACATAGATAGATAGATACATAGATAGATACACAGATAGATACACAGATAGATACATAGATAGATACACAGATAGATACATAGATAGAGATAGATAGAGATGCTTTATTGGTCCCAAAGGAAATTAAGGTTTAAAGTCAACTTCCCATATATACAAGGACATGCAAAAGAATCACATTTTTTCTCTCTCTCCAAACATATGTATGTGATGTAAAAGTAGAATCATATGCATATTTAAAAAATAAAAAGACATATAAGCACATGTTTCAGAATCACATCTTTGTTCTCGGAGAATGATCTGATCTTGGCTCAAGTTTTCAACTTTTACTGGGGAACTCTTGCTTATTTCAGGTGCTCGTTTGTGTTATTTTGTGCAGCGATTTTTATCATAATGCAGCCCTCCACTCTATGGACACAGGAGGCACTGTGTGTGAAAACTAATGAGACATTTGTTTGTCACTTTGTGTAAAATTCGCTGCTGTACACAAACCTGCCAGGCTCTTATTTTTAGCCCTTCCTCATACACTCTTATTTCTCCAATTTGCGATAATTCCTGCTCTCATTCCCTTCCTTCCCCGCCGAACACGGGGGCAAACCGGGGACACGTAGATTACTTTGGTATTAGAGGCAATGGATAAACCATAAAACTGACAAACAGGACTAATCTCCCAAAACACCTAGGTGTATCCCTTTTAAAAGTGCTTCTCAGAGCCTAATCCCGGGGCCTCCCGCTCTCCCCGAGATCTGTGTCGGTGTTGTTAAAACTCGGCAGACAGCGCTGTACAAATATAGCTGAGCAACTAGGCCTACTGCAAATAGAACAGAAGTGAATTTAATCAAATCAACACAGCATGCTCTATGTTCCAACATTCACCCTCTGGCAGCACCGCTCCTCCTCCTCCTGTACCCCCCCCTCTCCACCCCCCCCCCCCACCCACCCACCCTCTCTCCTCGCTGTCTGCTCTCTGTCTGACTCCGTTCTTTCCTTTCTTGCCTCCTCGCAGAAGGTGAGACCCACTCACACAAACACACGTTTAAGTACAACACATTACCCTATTACTGTCCCCTCCAGCCCCTGTCTCAGACCCCCCCCAAAAAGAAAACACTCTCTCACCCTAATTTAATTCTCACTGGATTAAACTTGGAGTCTCGTCTCCTCCTCTCTATGCAGCTGCACACGCGCTGTTCTTACAAAACCTGCGTTTTGCAAATGTATCACATCAACATCCCACGAGTCGTCACGTTAATCATTCCCGGCTTTATCGCTGACCAGCTTTCTGCAGGTTTGCAATTACCTGATGATGGATGGTGTTTGGTGTGATTGTCAGAGTATTTAGTTTTCTTTTCTTTTCTTTATTTTGCGCTACACACCAGTGTAGTTAATGGCAGGTAAATGGTAAATGGGAAAAGAACTAGTTCTCATAGAGCAGTTTTCTAGGCTTCTGCCTTTACAGGCAGAGGCGTCAAGTAGCAAAGTACAAATACATTGTTGCCTCACTTGAGTCAAATTTTGGTTATAGATACTTTACTGGACTAATTCTTTTTCTTGCTTGCATTTTGCATGCTTGAGTGTGTGTGTCTATGTGTGTGTATATGTGTGTGTATACATATGTGTATATACATATGTGTATATACACATATATGTGTATTAGTATGTAATGCACTATAGGCTACGCTATGGTCCTTAATTGAATTTAGAGGCCAGTTTAGAAGCGAGCACATTTTTTACTTTTACTTGAGTAAAAATCTACAGAAATATTTATATACCTTAGAGTCTATACCTCTACTTGAGTAATAAATGATACTTTATGACACCACTGTTTACGGGATGAGTCACATTCGCCCTGACACTCGCATTCATACACTGGTGGCAGAGGCAACTCTACACGGTCCACCTGCTCTGACAGGATTTCAATCCATTCACACACACACACACACACAGATGACGCAGCATCAGGGGCAGTTTGGGGTTCGGTATCTCGCCCGAGGACTCTTCAACATGTCGGATGCAGGAGCTGGGATCAAACCACCAATCTACCGATAAGTGGACGCGCTAGCCCCCGAGCTACGGTCGCCCACCCACACGTAAAAGTACGAACCACACGCAGACAGAGTCGTAAGCATCGTGTTGTGTTTTCATAGCGTGGACAAGTGTAAATATGGACGGCAGAACGACGCTGTTATTTTGCAGGCCTGTGGTAGCGGTGGTGTGTGTGTGTGTGTGTGTGTGTGAGCGTATGGGAGCTTTTCGCTGCCTCAATTACGCAGCAGTCAGTCAGTCGAGCTGCCGGCTACGGACAGGGTGAAGTTGCAGGCTGGTCGGCAAAACGAACCCACAGTGGCAGCGCAAACAGACCGCAGCCAGACCACATCTCCGCCACACAGCTCCCTGACGCTGGAGAGAGGCAGGCAGAGCAAGGGAACGGGAGGGAAGGGAACGGGAAAGGAAGGGAGGTGGAAAGAAAAGGGGGAAAAAGAGATTGCACGGTGGTTTGGAAGAGACGTTGGTTTAAAGTGGAGCTAGAATGACCGAATTGAATGAGGACCATATGTATATATTCCTGGCTTAATGTACAACATGTCCAAAAACATCATCGCATTCATTCTGATGAAAGCCAATGGTCCATAGCTTCTATGTAAGCACCATAGAGGAAGGATTAATACTCCATTCAACCATTCTAGGTCACCTTTGAGAGGGAAAACACAAGGTAGGGGAGGAGAGGAGAGGAGGAGAGCTGGCAGACTGTTGACGGAGGACAGAAAGGAGGAAAGACAGGCAGAAAGGCGAAGCCGAAGGAAAGCAGACATCCTCACAGGCCGAGAGCCCAATTTAAGCATTTTCAGAAAAATGTAGCTTTCCGTCTTGATCTTGTCCATGTGAAGCCTGCTATGTTTACCGGTGACAGCTGAGTAATTCACTTGACAGAGGATCCACCGTGGAGAAACGATTTATTTTAATAGCCACCTACACGCAATCAATCCTTCCTGTTCGGCTGCACAGGTGACCAGAGATAGCCAGCTGCGGCGCCGCACGCACAGTCTCGCTTCCTGTCGCAGGCTCATGACGAAACAGTGGGTCTTAAGAGGCGTGACAGGCTGACAAAAATACGAAATAAGTGGATTAAATTTGGCTCGTCACGGGTGTTAAAAATACATGCTGCAGGGCTGTTGTTTGTACGTTTTTAAAATCTCTCTCTTCCCGTTGTCTTCATCTGAATGTGGGAGAATCTGCAGCTTCTGCATTTACAAAAGGAGCAAAACCCATTTTAAATTAAAACATTTAGCCAATGTTCCCAAAATCTTACGCAACTGTACCATATGCAATAAAAATATTTCTAATTTTAAAGCTGAATCACAGTGAATCTCTCATCTTTACCCATTATTTATGGGTAAGATGCACTGATGAAAAATGATTTTAAGGCACAGATTTTTTGGCTTAAAAGTTTCATGGAGATGCTGAGTGATCGTGGTATCAGATCACATGCGCAGTTACGGCTACAAATTATCCAGAATGACGATGATGCCAAACCCGAAAGGATCAAAGCATCACAGTAGATTTATGCTGTGGTGGTGGCTAAGTGGGCACAGAGTTCCCATGCGTCCTGGAAAACCTGGAAAATAGTGAGTCGGAGTCGATTTCGAGTTTCCGATCGAAGATGCATGTTTTTTTGGACTGTGGGAGGAAACTGGAGTACCCAGAGAAAACCCACGCAGACACAGGAAGAATGTGTAAACTCAGCACAGAAAGGCTCCCGGTCCATCCAGGATGCAAACTCAAAGAGTCGCAAAGAGCAGGAAATGCTGCAAAAAACACAAATAAAAGACAAGAAGAAACAGAAAAAGATGAAATAAGGCAAAAATCGCATAGTTGAAACCCAAAATGTTATCTAGAAAAAAGCATCGGGAACGCTGGGTCCCTTTGGCGCTCGAAAAAATTTGACCCGGTGATAGAAAAGTAAATGAAAAGGCAGCAGTTTATCAAAGTCACACAGTTCATCGTCAGTGAAGCGTGAATGTATGTGACAGATTTCAGACAGATAGATAGTGACATCCCGCACGCAGATTAAAAACCCAGCGAGGAGGAGCCCGTCTGCTGGTGGCTGGTCGCGAGGTAACGTGGGCTGGCACATCACACGCGACAGCTGCAAAACACTCGTATCACAAAAGAATCGGCGAAAACCAGGCAAAACCCCACATTTTACAGCCTTGCAACCGCGCATTTGTGAAGCCTTCGGGAGGCTTTTCTGGCAAAGAAAAGAAATGTGAAAAAAGACGATGTGAAAAAAGTCTGAAAATCCAAAACTGCCCTCCACCGCAACAAGCAGATGAGCCGCAGTTCAGACTGTTTGTAACCTTGATCCCGGTGCAACGGTGCCGCAGAGCAGTCATATAAATTTTTAACATGAACAACAAAGGACAAAGTAGAACAAACAAAATTAGCATTCTGGAGCACGTGTTGGCAGGAATATATTTGCGAGGCGCGCGCGGAGGGGCTGAGAGGCTCTAACATTAGCATTACTGTGTTTAGGAGAGCAACTACAAACAGACCATTATCTTGTCATTGGCACTCACTGTAATGCTTGCTTTTTAGGGGCGAGCTCGGATAAATGCAGCCAGAGGAAGAAAAGCAGAGGGAGGGCGGATAGAGAAATAAGAGGCAAAAGGAGTGAGGATATAAGAGGCTGCAAACAAAAAGAGAAGAGACAGAAAAACAGAAAAAAAATGGAAGATTTTTCTTTTTTTTCTTTCTCCCCCTCCACATATCACATATCAGAGGGAGAGAAAAGAAGCAGAGTGGGTTTCATGGTGTGAGGAGGAAGCCTGGCCACTATTGTAGTGAAGCTCGCCCGAGGTGTTTTCATACTTGAGCTGGCGCTGATGGATGGAGGTCGTAAGAGGATGAATTAGTGATGAGGATCGGGATGAAAGTGCTTTTCAGAAACTACAGGGCCGTCCAGACGGAGGCGGGACACGCGGGACGGGCGGCTCTGAGCCGGAGACTGGAGGCTGCAGTGATAGACTGGTCGAGCACAGCCTTGAACCTCCCGAACTGTCAATTCATCACGTCAAGCCACACAGCTGTCCAGCACGGTTTCGGAAAATCTATATTTGAGAAGCAACTTTTCCCAGTTTCTCAGTAAAAACACTTTTTTTTTGTTTGGGGTTTTTTTTTGTTTCGTCTTCGGAGTTTGGTGCCAGGGCTCCACATGGGACCTAAACGGTTAATTGGAGTTTCTATCCTTGCTCTCCGGTACTAACATAGAAGCTCCGACAGAAATGTCTCAGATGCTATTTCACAAGCTCTTCTTTGGATGTGATAATAATACAATTAGTTGCCAGGGAGATCTGGCACCTTTTATGACAACCACAGGTACGCTTTACTCTAATTGGCTAGACATGCCTGCGACTCTCATGAACGATCATGTGACTTTACGTTCCTCGCTCAACAAAAGGGCTTTGCGACTTTTTCCCAAACAAAGCAGTAATTGGAGTGATACAGCTACGGAGCATATACAAATCCATCCTTATATGTTTGAGCCAGAATCAGAGGAGAAATCAGACTCTGAGTAAGAACCAGGAGTGCTTCAACAATGTCCTTCGATCTGAAACACGGACTGAAAGAGTTGTCCGTGATTTACATGTGGACTTGACCTACATCCATAAACAACTGAATATTGGACATGTCCCTGATTTACTATATAGAACATGTTGTAAATCATTCCACTAGTTGGGAATTGTAAGAGAGGAGAAGAAATCATGATTCCACTGGGGATTGAACCCAGGACCTTCTGCGTGTAAAGCAGACGTGATAACCACTACACCATGGAACCTGTACGCAACCAGATTTCAACATCCAAAATCTGTCCATCCATCCATCCATCCATCCATCCATCCATCCATCCATCCATCCATCCATCCATCCATCCATCCATCCATCCATCCATCCATCCATCCATCCATCCATCCATCCATCCATCCATCCATCTTCTTACGCTTATCCGGGGCCGGGTCGCGGGGGGAGCAGTCCAAGCAGGGACGTCCAGACCTCCAAAATCTGTGTACGAATCAATTATAGTCCTGCACAAAACCCAGATAAAAATGCCTTTCATTCTCTGTCCCCTTTAAGGAATCTGTTGCAGTTGTAGTGCTGTTTATTCAAAGGATTAAAAACAAACATGACAAAGGAACAAAAGGAGACAAGGACAGCGGAAGTGATGCCGCAATGTCATGACGCCGTGTGAAAAGTAAGATTGTGAGAGAGAGGATGGAGAAAAAAAGACTCCAAAGTACAAGAGTCAAATCCCCAAGTGAGAGCCGCAGAGGTGACTTCAAAGTCGACCTGGGCCTTGACGGTGACCTCCGCTCTTTAATCTGCAGTTTGGTGCTGGCAAACCTGACCACGAGAACAGCCGGTCCTCTTTTCCCTGCAGGGAGAAGAACGTTCTCCAAATAGTGCGTGAAGAGCGAAGAACACTAATAATTTTTATGTGACATTTAACGAGAGAAAAATATATATTTATAGTCCCTAACCATTACCAGACAGTCTGTGATATTATAACAGGATCAGTTTGTGACTTTCGGGCGTGTTATTTTTGGGAAGAACGCTCTGGTGTAGTACTCACTTAGCACCTCGCGCGTTTCACAGAAACGGGGCGGGCGACAAAGTTCCCGCCAGCTCGTTCCCTCCTCTGAATCTGCTCTTCTGAGGAAACAGTTGGTGACAAAGTGACAATTTCTCCCTCTGTGATTGTTAAATATTGTCATGAAACGGCGACCTTTCGGCTCTCTCACTGACTGAAGTCGATGCGACGTCGTGGCCCACACTTAACTGTTGGCACTTCAGAGATCTACTGTGAAATTCTGCAATTAAAAAAATCTCTAGGGGTGGTTAGAGTTTAGATCTCGGGATTAGGGTTTAGAATTGGGGTTATGGTTAGGGTTCAGAGGTTAGACTTAAGGGTTTAATATCAGAGATTGGGGTTCAGGTTTAAGGTTATGGTTGTGGTTTTAGGTTTCAAGGTTGTAGGTTTAGAGGCTCTGGTTTAAAGTAGGGTTAGTGTATAAAGGTTAGGGGTTCATGTTAGAGTTTAGGATTAAGGATTGGATTACCTAATAAGGAGTTAAGGACATGTTGTTGCATGTGCAGAAATCTGCAAAATATACATTATACATTTAAAACATTACAACAGCAGCGGGAAGCAGTGATTATTGTTGCAAACGTTATAAATATTTTATTCAGCTTTCCTCGATGGGAATGTTCGCTCTGTTGCAGCAGCAACGTATTATGTAAGAAAAGGAATGAAAGGATAGTTTAAAAAAGCGAGCGTAGGTTCAGCAAAAATGCTGATTTCACAAATTACAAAAACCTCAGTGGAATATGAGATTGAGCACCAAAAATGTAAATGAATGAGTCAATAAGACGAATCAGAATTTACTGGTAATAGGACCCTGAGCTGTGATTTCACTTAATTAGAATAATCCTTCACACTTAGCTGATTTACGTGTTTAAATACAGTGTACGTTATAAATATGTTTGTGTCTGAGCGTGACTTGTTTCATGCACCTGAGGGAAACACAGAGACAAACACGGAGTGAAAAATAGAGGAAAAAAGACAAAGTGACAGATGAAAATGCGCAGTGAAAAGATGAGGAAAACAGAAGATAGAGGAAGAGAAAAAGAAGATGCGTCCTCTGGCAGCCAGGAGACGAAGAGGAGGAGGAGGAGGAGGAGGAGGAGGATGAGGAGGAGGAGTGTGGCAGACTGCAAATAGAGCTGACGAGATACAGAGAGAGAGAGAGAGAGAGAGAGAGAGAGAGAGAGAGAGAGAGAGAGAGGCACTTGCTAAATGAATTTGGCTTTCAGCAATGGGGAGTCTACTTCACTGCTGTGCTGGTAATATGTGTGTGTGTGTGTGTGTGTGCATACTGTATATGCCAGTATGGAGATATCTGCATATATACATACACACACACACACATACTCACACACACTCTTATGTATGTCATCCAGCATATGTACATCTGCATCTGAACATCTCTGTTGTTTGTGTGTTTGTGTGTGCACCTTAGTACACAACGTTTGTGTGTGAAAAACATTACTGTGCGTGTTTACGCATATCTTTTGGACAGGCGGCTGCATAATGCTCCTAAACGATGGTGTGTCAGAAAAAGACATGGTGTGTGTGTGTGTGTGTGTGTGTGTGTGTGTGTGTGTGTGTGTGTGTGTGTGTGTGTGTGTTTTAGGCACACTGTCACCAGGATTAGAAGTGACAGGCAGGAAGTATCAGAGGCAGCTGGGTAACAGCCCACTAACCACACAGGGGAGGGCTCTACACTCAACAACATTACCAGTGGGGGTAGAGAGACTACAGAGAGCTCGGGAGAGAGGCTCTGGAGGAGAGGGACGAAAAACTCAGAGAGAGAAAATAAAGCAGGAAGGGGGAGGGGGAGGGGGAGGGGGAGAGGGGGTGGGGGGGGGCGTAGAGGTAAAACATGGGAGTGGGGAGTAAAGTTGTTTTGCAGATACAGAAGCATCCAAACATGTTGCTTACACAGAACTGTTGTTGGGAAGTAAGACAAAACAATCAATATTTATGTTGTATCCGTGCTAATGATGCCTTGTGGCATCTACGGCCATGAGAAGTGCAGCTGTGGTTCTAATCCACATGTACAGACGCCCATTAATGGTTTCAGGCTATTCCATAGTGGTCTGCGCCTCTACTATACACACTTGACGAAAGGAAAAAAGGAAAAAAAAAAGATTTACAGCAGTAAACAACAGTCACACCATCTATCCATCATCATCTATCAAAGCTGATCCTCAGGAGGGTCAAAGGAGGCCAGATGAGACATGGGAGTTGAGTACACGTATGTTTGCTCACTTTCACACCGTGGCATGTTTCCAGTCAACTCGTACGTCTAAAATAGACGAGGAAATAATAGAGTAGAACAGAAAGCTACAGTTGAAACAGGAACAGAAACCACTACTGTTACAACAGAATTGCAGGAGCCTCTTCTGTGCCAAACATGTATACAAGAGACTATTGTGCATCCACCCATTATCCTCATAAAGCCTATCTCCAGCACACAACCTGGACTGTCTCCAGTCCATCACAGGATACACAAACACAAACCGTCCACTGTCACATTCACATCTAGGGGCAAGTTGGAGTCTCCAACTTGACCTGAATATACATGTTTTTGGACTGAGATAGGGACTGGTAACCACACACAGACACTGGACGTATGTACAAACTCTATGAAGACCCTCGGTCTGAATGTGAGCACAATCCAGGACCCTCTCACTGTGAGATGACAGAGCTATCTTCCAGGAAATAATTAGCACAGGAAGTGGTTGTAGCATGATGTACCTGGACATTACCACAGCAGGTTTGTTTGGTAGTCTCGCTGTGAGATAGACAAAATTATTGTTTGACGGTCTTCAGGTGGTGTATGCAGCTGATTAGCTTAGCTCGTTTTAGCCGAGGCTAGCATACATCCTGGAAATAGAAAAGACCATGAGGATTCATTCTGTTTATTAAAGGTACAGTGAGAACAAACTTCCAACTGTGCGGTATATTATGTTGTCTTCCCTCTGCTTTTCAACCTCATGCTAGGATGAGCTACAACAGGCTAAAGATCTTGGCTCCTGCTCAGTACACAAAACATAGATAAGAGAGAGTTTTATAATCCTTTTCATTCGAAGTCTTTCATCTTTCGATGCGATGACTCAAAATGTCTTGAATTCCTCCACGCACACAAGCTCAAGGGTTCATGAGTGGCAGCTTGTAAAAAGGGTGAAAGCGAATTTCTTCAAGCAAGGCTTTCTAAAGCGGCGTCTGACAAAGACTGGCAGGAAGAAAAGGGAAGCTCGGAGGCCATTGGCTGGAAAAAAATAGCAAAGTCATTAGGCAATAGAACAAGAAAGATTCAGAGAGCGTCAGAGAGATGGTGAGTAATGGAGATAAGGCCCGAGCCGCGATGAGTCAAACATGAAGACAGGATGAGAGATGAAAAGACAAAACTAAAGAGGAGGAGCGATGAGGGGGGGCAAGGGGATGAGATGATGAAGGGAATAAATCATGAGAGAGGAGTGCGGAGAACTGAGGAGGACAGACAGAAGGTTAGACTGCTTTATAAAAAAAAACGCTGAAAATATCAGAGGAAGAGGAGGGAGAGAGAAGGAGGGAAAGGGAGGGAGAGGAGGAAGGTCAGCGAAGGAGAGGACGGACGGAACGGGTGAAGGAGGGGAAGGAGGAGAGGCTGTTTGTATCTCACACGTCTCCATTAAAGTTTGAAGAGTTCTCAACTCTCTCTCTCTCTCTGTTTCATACACACACACACACACACGCACGCACACACACACACACACACACACAGATACAGTAGGTTTTCACACACTTGTGGTCAGAGCAAACATGCACGTAGTCACACACACCCACACACATGCGTCCATGTGCCTCGCAAACACACAAACAAACAATGAGGCCGACGTGAGTGTGTTGCTGCGTGTGTGTGTGCATGCGTGTGTGTGTGTGTGTGTGTGTGTGTGTGTGTGTGTGTGTGTGTGTGTGTGTGTGTGTGTGTGTGTGTGTCTCTACAGTGAGGAAACTGTGCAGAGAGAAGATGAGATTAGAAAAGCAGGCCAAGAGACGGTTTCCCATGGTGCATCTCTGGAAGCATCTGTATGAGACCGGGTTGTGTCAACAGTGACTGCTCCTCCAGCTGAGGCTGAGCGAGAGAGCAAGAGAGAGAGAGAGAGAGATGGATGGAGAGATGGAGGGAGGGAGAGAGAGAGAGAGAGAGAGAGAGAGAGAGGGAGGGAGGAAGAATGAAAAATTTGTGTGTTTGCGTCTTTTTCATCTCCGCGCCTGACAGACACACAGGGAACGACAGATCAGTCTGAACACAGGGGGAGGGAGAGGGAGGAGAAAAAAGAGGGGATGAAGATAAATAGAGGAAGCCTTTGAACAGGGAGAGAGAGAATTTATATATGGAAGAGTCTGAAAGTGGCAGGAAGGAATGAGAGAGGGAGACAAAAAGAGCGACAGTGATGGATGAGAGAGATAGATGGAGGGATGGATGGAGAGATGGATGGAGGGACGTGTGGAAGGGTTAGAGGATGGAGAGGCGGCAGACTGTGATTGACAGCCTCCTTTCCTGGGGATGGATGAATAAACTGGCACAGGAGAGGGAGGGAGAGAGAGAGAGAGAGATGGAGAGTGTGTGTGGAGGGGAGTGGGGGGTGGGGGTGGGCAGGTGGTGTAGGATGGATTGAGAGAGATGGAGGAAAAGGAGTGAGGGATGGAGGAGGGGAGGTAATGAGAGAGAGAAAGAGAGAGTGCGTCTCCGTAATCAAGGCATAAAGGAGAGCAGGAGCGAGGGAGCGAGGGGGAAAAGACGAGTGGGCTCTGAATGAGTCAATCATGATTAATCAAGACGCTTCTCTCTCTCTCTCTCTCTCTCTCTCTCTCCCTCACTCACTGCCTCTATTTTCTCTCTCTCTCCCTCTCTCTCTCTCTCTCTCTCTCTCTCCCTCTCTTTCCTCATCTCTTTTTTGCTCAGACTCATCATCATCCTCATCATCACCACCGCAGACACAGAAAGCCTTGTTGTGCAGCACAGCCCCCTCGTGCATACCTATCAGGACACACACACACACACACACATGGACATGTTCAAGTCTTTAAAGTGGAGGTTCGTGCTTCATTTCAACTGAGGTCTCAATCAGACGTCTCACACCCGATGAGTTGCAGTGATCTAATGTCAGAGTGTGAGCAGCGGGTTAGTCTGAGTGTGTGTGTGCGTGTGTGTGCGTGTGTGTGTGTGTGTGCATGTGTGTGTGTGTGTGTGTGTGCGTGTGTGTGTGTGTGTGTTCTGTCCTCGTCCCACACATGCAGAGGGAGCGGGCAGTGACAGCAGCAGAGCTCAGGTGGCACCAGCGAGTGACAGGAGAGGTTTGGGGTGAGCGTGTGTGACGGTGGGAGAGAGCCAGCAGGGACGTGGCTGTTTGAGCCCGGCCTTGTTATTAAGAGGTGCGCTGAATATACGGGTGTCACGTCGGGGTGAAATTAACCGCCTGAGAGTTTGTGACTCCTCATTACCCCTCAGCGACATCCTTGGTGTCAACATGTTAACAACTTCAAATGGTTTTCGCGTGTGGATGGTTCAGGGCTGTTGTTTGGTTATAAAAAATGATCAAAAAGGCAAATCTGGCTTTTGTGATTTGTCCTGGTATGCCCTCGGCACTGTAGAGAGCAGATGCCTAAGTATATTTTTTATCATTACGTTTATCAACTTCAACCGTCTTTCTGGTTATTCCAGTTGCTTGAGAGCAAGAAGGACCTGGGTTCAACCTGGGTTTGAGCTTGCATGTTAAAAAATGTGTGTATTTAGGCTAATTGGACACTCTAAATTGCCCCAAGGGGTGAATATGAGAGTGAATGGTGTGTGTGTGTGTGCCCTGTGAGGATTGGCATGTTTCTGTCCATCACATGTCCTGGGTGTTTCCCAGGATAAGATAATGAATGAATGGGAAAACAAATATACCTGCAAGTCCCAATAAAGTAACCTGAACCAGAATCTGTGTGTGTGTGTGTTTGGTGACCTGTCTAGTGTATATTTCCTGTCTCCTGTCTATTTCCTGTACTCTGCCCCATGTGTCAGTGTATAATTTGCTAAAATGTATACAAATAACTTCCTCACACAACACAACGGTATTGTGGATTGACAAAACTGTTGCCTGTCAGTAAATGTCACAAAAAAGACCAAAACCAACCAAGTATCAGGTCCCCTCTCAAATATATTCCTACTGAAGGCATAAATCATCATAAATGATTCAGGGAAAACATTTTCTTTAGGGAAAAAGAGGAAATCATTTCCTGAAGCAGATGTGCACACAGCAGTTTCAGCAAATGATACTCAAACAAGATTATACAGTAGAAGTTTTTTGTCAGTAGCTTAAGACACTCGCTTGACCTACAGTAGTCCTGGTATTTATATGCAAAGAATATCTATATTTTGTACATGTCAATGGACCAATGTGGAAGAATATTATCAATGAGCCCAAGTGGGTAAAAAAAAATCTCTGTATTTGGTCTTTTAATTGGATTTGTTGACAATGCGAAATATGCATCATATCATCCTGCTCATCCCTTAAGGTGTCTCTAATTAAAAAAAAAAAAAGAAAACTTGAGAGCGATTGTGGCACTTTATCTTTTTTCCACAGGCTCTAATGTGCTCTGCAGAAAAAGACCGGATGAGAGAAAACCTCCCCTCTGCTGCCTCTGTGCCTCTGCTTGTGAGGAGCGTGTGAATCCTCAGACACAGAGAGAAAAAATAGGGCACTTTCATATTTATTCAAGTGTCAGATCCAGAGCTGTCTATAGGGAGGGAGAAAGAGAGAGGAAGGGAGGAAGAGAGGAAGCAGGGCTGCAACCACAGGAACTCTGAGGTTTCACAAGCCTTCCTCTTTCTCTCTGCGAACACACACTAACTTACACGCACACGCACACACACACACACACACACACACACACAGATACAGCCAGGCTTACGCACTCGTCTGCCTGCAAGGACACACAGGGAAAGAAAAACAAAAAGAGGGAGGAAAGAAAAAGAAAGTTAGGAGATAGAGTAGGAAGTGGAGAAGGATATGCTGTCATGCGCACGCAGGAAAAGCAAACAGAGTCACTACGTGCACATCAATCAGTGTATATCTGTGTGTTTGTAGCCGAGCGACTTCACAGGCCGAGCATCTAAATGAGGACCGTGTGCAGGCTGTGATCCGCCGTCGCCGGGATGTCACATCACTTCTGGGAACACGTGGCGCTGAATAGATAAACCCTCATCAACGCGGCCCAACAGAACAGGAAGCTCCCAGTCAGGAGCTACGCACATCAACACACAGGCCCTGGAGAGAATACCTCAGAGCAATTACCTGCTGGTTCCTACCTCCGCCGCTCAGCGTAAATCAACACTTCCTCCTGGTGGATCGGCTGTGAACTACAGGAGCCCTCGGACGGTCTGAGGGCAGAACATCACGTCCAGATCCACGCTTTTTATTTGACAAAAATCACAGCAAAGTTGAGGATCTTTGCCATCTTTGAGGTTTACGCTTTGATGCCGGGTCCAAAAAAAGGAGGTGCGAGGGTGAGGTGAGAACAGACTCGAATACGGCAACACACACGTGTTCAAACAAGCACGTATGAGAGGGGGAAAAAGCCGAAGATTTCATCATCTATTCTTTCTTTGACATCTGTTTCAACATTTTATTTTCCTGCTTGGAGAAGCAGCATTGTGGAAAATGTGGTTTTGGTTTGCTCACTAGCATCATATCGGTCTTCTGAAGTCTGTGGGCAGCGGGCTGCAAGTAGCACCTTGCAATACAAAGGGAAAATTACATTACTGAGACGGTCTGGATGAGGAGGTGGACAAACAGAGGAAAACTGACTGAGGTGATAAAAAAAGAAGAAGAAGAAAAGCTGACTGTAGCCACTAAATAAGCATTGGTGGGTTGCCTCACAGTAAGAAGGTCCACAGTCTGACCTGAAGGGTTTCTGTCTGGAGTCTGGGGGTTCCTCTGGCAGCCCAAAAACATGCATTGCCCCAAGCTAAATAGCTGATGGACTAGTTTGGAACTGTTCTTTCCATTTCCACCAAGCCAACCCTAAAGGCTGGTTTTTAGAACAGCACCATTACTATTGCTATTATTGGAGTGGTAACACCATGAAGAATTGAGACCAACAAGAACAAGTCCACCATTTTATTTCTCACTACGTACAGTAAGAAAAGCCATGGATGGGATCAAACAACAGCTGAAGAAGCTGAAGAAAGACTATAAGGACTAAAAATGGAGAAGAGGAACATGGCCGAAGCAGCAAATGGCGCCACACACTCGCAGGCCACACTTCAGTGTCCTGGATATTGATGGTCCTTTGGGTTTGCAGAGCTAGTGGAGCACTGAAGTCTCAGACTGTGATGCTTTTGCTAGTTTTTATCGGAACCATTTATTTGTAGAGATGTGTCCACTTCTATATGTTTTCAGGTAATGATGTAAAAGTACAAACACAAAGTCCATCATTGTTGTTTCTAAGGCTAAAAGCAACTGGTCCTCCACTGGTTCTCAAGTCTGACTGGCTCTGAGCCAGCACTCGCTTCGTTTTAGTGGAAAATGTGTATTAATAGATGGATTCTGTTCATGATGCTATGTTATGTTGTCTGTCTTACTTTCTACAAAAACACACAAACACGGGGGTTGTCTTGATGTCGCTCCCTGCCTTAAAAGGACAAATATCAAACGTAACGTGCTTCAGAGGAGTCAGTGGAGTGACTTCTAACAAACGTGGAGGAGCATCTAAGGAGAAAACATCTAAAACAGCAAATACAACCAGGGACCTTCTCGCTGTGAGGCAACAGCGCTTCTCACTGATCCACCATGTCGCCCACAGCAAAACGCAGTCTGATAAAAAGCTTTCCAACCACCCAGCCTTTCTCCCCGATCAGAGGAGAAGCTGCAGTTTGACAAATCAAAGATTTCCACACAGAAACGTTCAGTCACAGAAGAGTGGGAGAGGTTTCTTATGATTTGATTGACTTTATTTGTAAGGCACCAGAAGTCCTTCCTTACTGCAGAACAATTCATATTATTTATAGTAAATGTTTGTCGTACTTTTTTTTTTATAGTTTCTTTTTTTTTTTGTTTCAATGAAGCTATGATTTCAGACACAAAACATTTTTTTTTATCGCCAAAGTACACACTTTCAGGTTTTACATTATGCACAAAATAAGTATTTAAAAAAAGACCTTTACAAAGCTCAAAACGCTTACAATGCTTCACGCTATGGGGCAAAAAGTTGAAAATGTAGGATATGGCATGGGAGAGATAAGAGGATGAGGAGGAGGAGGGGGGGGGTCAGAGAGGAAGAATGGGGTCAAAGGTCAATGTACTGCAGTTTCCCCCCTGGTGTCACGTCAGTTTTTGTAACACAACAGCACAAGAATCATCCAGGACAGACAAGAAAAGATGCAGCTATATACACATAAAGCTTTCTATGTATAACTGTATACGGGGGCGAGCGCCCCCCACCTAGTTTAACAAATACATAGAGTCTCATTTGTATGTTTATAACGTCAGCTTTGTAATTCTCGTTCTAGTTCATATCGATTAATATTTCAAAACAAAGAGGAGAGGAAAAAAAAAAAAAACAAGTGCATTGATCACCAAAAAACATTCTTGGAAAAAGAAATGAAAAAAATTGTCTCCACGAGAAAGAAAATCGATCTCTGCCCCGCTCCCCCCCAGCAGACATGCACTGATCTGTGTGTGTGTGTGTGTGTGAATGTGTGTGTGTTGCGGTCTACACGCTCTGCATATCACTACGACAAGTACAGCATGTAGTCGGATACATACGGTGGATGGGAGGACGATGTGCTGCGGGGCTTATTTCACAAGCGGAGGGACGTGTCAGCGACCTGTACACCTGTTTATTATACACACACCTGGTTTGTGTAGCAACGTACACAATCGAGGGGAGTCCCACCCGGACACGAGGGAAGATTCAGTCCTGCGCTTTACACTTGTACCCCCTCCTCCCAACAACACAATGTGCTTTATCACCATCGCCGTGCTAAAGACAACGGCTCGGTGCTTTCCCAAATAAAAACGAGACGTGTCGAGACATCACATGGAGAGAGAGAGCATGTGTGTGTGTGTGTGTGTGTGTGTGTGTGTCATTCGACGCTTATAGAAAACATCACTTGCTGGATTTCTTCAACAGTCCAACGCGGCCCGGTCCGGTCACAGCCCGCTCGATAAGAATCGATGGGACAGTGTTTGTGCCGAGGTCGGGGTCTGTTTATCACCTCGGAGGCTGCTGCTGCTGGAAGCGTATGCGCGCGTAGGATCCGTGTGTGGGGTGTTTTTTTTTTTGTAGGAAGAGGATTTTCCTTTTTCTTTTTTTCTTTAATGGGGCCGCCAGGCGACCTCGCACCCTGAGCACTGGAGATATGCCCCGGCAGACGATCCCATTACGGCACAGAGCAGGTGAGATAATGGAGGGAGGGCGGGTCGTTTAGACCTCAAAAACAGACTTTTGTGGAAGCTCAGACGCATCTGCCTCGACCCTCTCTCTCTCTCTCTCTCTCTCTCTCTCTCTGTCTCTCTCTCGCTCTCTCTCCAAAAAAAAAACAACACAAAAGTGTCTCGGAGCCAAACGCCACAGCGCAGCCAAAAAAAAAAATTTGCCGTTAAGTAATTAAACCCGCGTAATTAAATGGGGCATTAGGCTGTAACAAAGGTCTCCTGCAGGAATCAAAACGGGGACGCTGCAATTATTTGGGACGTGTTTCTAACCACTGAGCCACGGGATCCCCCCAGTGAGGGGAGTTTTTTTCTTTTTTTTTTTGCGGAGAGATTTTAGAGGCGGCCCCGGAAAGAAAATACCCCAAAAAAAAAACTGGCGACGGCGCATTACTCTGAGAACAGCTCCGCTCAACTTCCACCTGACTGGAGGCCTAATCGGACAGGGTAATTGAAAACAGCTGAGTGGGTGTGTGGAGGAGGAGGAGGAGGGCTGGGGGCAGGCTGAGGGGGTGTTTGGGTGTTTTGTTTTTGTTTTTGGTTGTTTTTTTCTACTCATCGGAGCAGCTGTGGAGGACGCCTGTGCTTCAGGAAGGTCAGGAAGACAACCACCCCCCCCCCCTCCCTCTCCTGCCCCCCCACCCCCCATGATGTGTGTGTAGGTGTTGGATCGTCTGGATCGCACGTTCTGCTGGCAAAACCTGTTTATGTACGGCGAATCGAAATGCACAGTCATCAAATCTGAATCTTTTTCGGAGTTTTTTTCAAAAATAGACCAAAAACCTGTTTTTCCAAGAACTGGAACTGGAACGTAGCGCATCCAGAGATGAATGTCACAAAGTGGATAAATAATCCATCGTCCCTTTGTCAGCGACGCAGCCCGGGCCTCTGTCTTTGTCCGGTCCCTTTTTGCTCAGTTTGGAGTCAGGGTTGAGGGGGGGGGGTACGATGACTCCTCACAGACACACACTGCCCTCTGCTGTCAGACACTCCACATGCACGCCCTCTCACCCCCCCCCCCCACCCTCATCCCCATGCCCTTCCTCGTGCTAGCTCTTACATTAGTGCACATTAAAGATGAATAGAAATGTGAGGGGGGGGGGGGCTTTGAGCTATATGATGCAGTTCCCTCCTCTCAGGGTCAGACGTCAGAGTTGTTGAGTGGGTTTGTGAACTGACAGCTCCCAGCGTGGTGTTTGCTCTAACAGGGTGTTTTTTCTCTCCCAAATTTCAGCATTCATTTAGGATCACACTCTCCTCTGCGTTTGGTTTTAGGAGGTCTGTGGAGCCTTGACCGCGTTGCTCTCCTTTCACAGCCGACTGTGGGATCGGAGCTGCCGGGGAATATCAACAGTGTGAGACCTCTTCCTCAGGAAAAATAGGTTTGCGGGGACGCCTGTGTTGTGTCTGGCCAGTTGTACGGCTTTGCCAAAGAATCCTTGTGTTTAACCTGTTTCGGCTCTGATATTACTGCGTGTTCGAGGCCGGAGGACGAGGAGGACGAGGAGGAGGAAGGACGAGAGGAAAAGGCAGAACAACAAAGCAATGAAACAAGAGTAAGAAAATGAGGCTTCATCGCGTAGTAAAAAAACAAAAAGAAAAGACACTGGCTGGAGAGAAGACAGAGAGGGATAAGAGAGGAGCAGTGTGGAGAGATTAGGTCGAGTCTACCATGAGGGGAAGGTGCCAAAGCTCTCCCAGCAGCGGGAGCTGAGGCTGGGGTCTGAAGCAGGAGCTGCAGTGGTGGGACCGAAGCCTGTGATCGCTAAAGTCAGAGAGAGAGAGAGGGAGGGGGACCAGGGGAGAGGCTGTAGGCCAAAAAAGAGAGAGGAAGGGGTAGGGGGGCTCAGATCTGTGGATTCAGGTCTCTGGATCAAAAACAGAGCTGAATGGAGGAGGAGGAGGAGGAGGGGAGGAAAAAAAACCCAACAAAAAACAAAGGAAGGGCGCCTTTTAATCTGACTTGTCCCCGTCCTCCTCGCGGTGGCTGTCCACTCCGTCGCGTGACGCCTTCTCCTCCTTGGCCAGCTGGGCCTGCGAGGCCAGCAGGGAGGAGAGCGAGAAGAGGCCGGAGGAGGTGGTGACGGCGGGGAGAGCCGGCTGGCTCAGGCCCAGAGGCAGAGGGGTCATGGGCAGGGCCAGGCCCTGGAGCTGGGACAGCTGGTGAGCCTGGAGCTGCTGCTGCATGGAAGACAAGCAGACGCAGCTTAGGACACAGCGGGGGACACATCCAGCACACACATCACAGAGAGAGAGAGAGAGAGAGAGAGAGGGAGAGAGAGAGGGAGAGAGAGACATGCACAGGGGAGAATGCAGAAATCCGCCAGGCATCGAGCTATTACACATCAACAAATCATAGTTAATACTGCATATCACCCCCTTCGGCGGGGTCTTAATAGCTGGGGAACAATGGGACAGACGAGAGGCACATGTCACTGGCGAGAGATGACGATCCACGGAAGACGTCACTTTATTTATCAAGCCCAGGAAAACAAAAAAAGGGGAGGAGGAGGGGGGGGCAGAGTGCAGAAACTGCCCCATAAAGAACAGAAATGGTCTCAAATGAAACTGAAACATGCTTATAAAGGTGACGCACGATCCGTTTTAACTGCCCGTGGACGCCCATCACTCCCAGCTGTGCATCAGTCTCGACTTTACGGCGACGGGATTTAACAGAGCGACGCACATTTTACATATATAAAACCAAACTGAGATGCGAACCGCCGTTAGAGAGAGGGAACGGGCCAGTTAGCTCCGCATCCGACGCCGCAGAGAGCGAGGGAAGGCCTCTCTGTGAACCGTGCATCAGGGTGATGGAGTGGGCTAAGCTAACGCTCCGTCTCTGGTTAAAATGATGGAGCGGCTGGAGGGGTGGGGGGGAGGGGGGGACCCAGTGCAGGGCTTGCAGTGATAAAGTGTAAGTGCTAACCCCGAGCTAACATTAAAGTCACAAATAATGAGGAATTGGAGCTAACTGGCTAATACCGCGTCCGTATTGATTCATCAAATAACACCGGTCGCCCCCTCTCGTTATCAAAATTGCGCCCGTGTGGTGAACAGTCGAGACCGTGACACTAAATACTCTTTTAAGGCAACAAAACAATGAAACGTGAAGAGGGTTTTCACACACGCACTGGTTTTACACACCGAACAATCTGTAGTCAGTCAGATTTAGTGCAACACTAAATGTGACCGAGTGTGTCTTTAAGGTTTCCATTTGAACTGTATCTGTATCGCTCACTCTGCTAATTCTCTGAGAATGGGAATGTCAATTAATCCTGATGGATTACTTCTTGTATATTGCGTTGTTTATTTAAAAAAACAAAGAAAAGACAATTACATTAATCACCGAATACTGATTACAGCTAAACTTAATTTTTTCGAGCTCATTGCAGAGCACAGATGTTAAATATTTGGCAGACAATGGGAGGACAGATGAGAGGAAACTACTGAATTAGTGATGATGGTGGCAATAATCGCCCCCCCCCTCCCCTTTTTCCCCCTGGAGGACTCGTACCCTTATGATGGAGTTCATCTCTGGGGGGGTGACCTGCTTGGCCCTCTCGATGGCTGCCAGGACCTGCTGCTGGTGCTGGAGGGGAGTGAGGACAAGGAGGGGGGGGGGGGGGGGTGAGAGAGACAATAAAAGCGAGACAGAAACAAGGGGAGGAGAGTTGTTGGGGGGGGGGGGGGGCAATAGGCGGGAGGCGGGAGGAGGAGGAGGGGGGGAGAGAGGGTGAGGGCGCAGAGGTTAGATCAATATCAATAGTCCCAGCAGAGACCCGACAACCCTCCCTGGTGATGCATCCCCCCCTCTGGCCATTCAGCTATTCATCTGGTGCACACACACACACACACACACACACACACACACACACACACACACACACACACACACACACACACACACACACACACACACACACGCACAGACACACACAAGCCCTGTGTTTCACCGGTGAATGGATGGTTGGTTGGTGTGGTGTAATGGGTGGAGGTCAACGCCCTGGTGGGCAGATAAGAGCAAGGCTTATCTGAATCACACAACCATTTATTATGCTGACACACACACACACACAAACACACACATGTGTTGAAGGGAGAAAGGAGGGGGGGGGGGGCGTCTAGGAGGAGGAGGAAGAGGAGGAGGAGGAGGAGGAGGGGGAGTGATAAAGGGAAAGTGAGGTGGAAGGGAACACAGGAAGCGAGTGATGATGAATGACGGGCGATGCGGAGACGAGAGGAGGGAGGGATGCTGAGCGAGGGGTCAGCGAGGTGGAGAGGTAATGAGGCGGGAATGAGGGTGATCTCATTCCAGGATGTAAGGAATGGGGCTGAGGGTCACAGGGGTTAGTGACGTCATTGTGTCTGTGTGTCTGTGTGTGTGTGTGTGTGTGTGTGTGTGTGTGTGTGTGTGTGTGTGTGTGTGTGCGTGTTCACTTACCTCCTGAGACAGGTAGGGGAGGACTTGTGCGCAGATCCCGTTCAATCTCTTCACTATCTCTGCCTGTGGAAGGAGAGGCTATTTTTAGTCGGGGAGATGGGAGCAGGCATTTCTTTTCACGTTTTTTTGGCGTTAACGTTACCAAATCCCCTGGAAAAACGGCCGATAGCACAACCGCACGTCAGTCAAATACTCCCCAAAGTCTGTTATGAAATCGCAACAAAAGGATGAGATTTGCTGAAAAACTATTTTTCAGATGTGGAGGAATACACATTTAAGAGCGGCTGTGAGGATTTACAGTCACGGTAGCTTTTGACAAATGACCTACAATTGAAACTATATCACAGATGTGTGTTACCTATACGCATATGTAGACAGCTGCACAGGTTGTAAATGTGCCAATCGAGAAAGCAAATCAATAGTAGCTGAATAAATAAAAATGATTCTTCTTCTTTTCTCATAAAAGTGTGTTTCTCCTTGCACGTGAAGCCCTCTCACCACTGCACTCTATGAGGCGAGCCGCACTGCATGCTGTTTATTCATAAGACCATGTGAATGACTTCCTAATTACCTCTGATTACATTTCAATGCAGTTCTCACCATGTCAGGTCATGGGGTATTTCTAACTGGTTTCAGAGAAAAGAAAAAAATCTCTTCTTTTGGCCACCCAACACACTTGTATATCTTGCATGTACTTGTATCTGTCCATCTTCAACCTGTATACGTCTGTTTTCTTGTACACATCTCAATCACACTGACACAGAGTCTAAACAAGGGATTTTGTAATTACCAAAGCTTCCATGGTCAAAAGCTTCCCCGTGTATGTATCTATGTGAAAGCCTCTTTGCATACTTTCTGATTTTTCTTTCTCCATGGACTTCACTGGCCAAAAATGCTCAATATCGCCCGCCTTGCTCCCTCTAGACTCAGAACCAACTCATCAGTATGGGAAACATACGCGATGACCTTCGAAAACTGTGCCACACATACCCTGCACTGCACACACACACACACACATCCAACTCCCTTTGCTCACCTCATTAAGTTGCTTGTACTTAGTACTCTTTCTCACAATCCTCTAGGCACACACACACACACACACACACACACACACACACACACACACACACGTTCCTCCTCCTTGCCACGCACGCTCCCTGTCTGTCTCACATACAGGTCTATTATCATATTTGGTTGGTAATCATCCAATCCGTCTGAGATATGCAAAGCAGCAGTAATTGTGTTAGAGCGTAATTCGTGGCGCAATGAGGAGAGAGGGGGCCCTCCTAACAGTCATTAGGCATGCAGAGCACAGCTCCCCATCAAGCACCTCGCTCCTATCCGCTCATCATTACACACACACACACACACACACACACACGCACACACCCTGACATATCTAAAATGTCTCTCTAAAATGTCTCTGCGGGATTCGTTCCATGCTAACCATGCCTCTTCCTTTCCTGCGCCCTTTATGCCATCTCTCTCTCTCTCTCTCTTTCACTCTTCCGACCCAGCCTTTATATCTCTTCTTTCATCTCTGCTCTCTATTATCAGCCCATGTTTTTTTTTTACTATCTGAACTCTTCTTTCATGCCTTTGTCCTCTCCTTTTCTTTTCCCTTCTTTCTAGTTTTCTTCAAGAGCAACGGGGGCGCACGTGTGCCAATAAAATGTACATAATAAAAAACTGGGAACTGGGAACGCTGGACAAATACGCGCAGGATCTGCGGCAGACTGAATTCATTGCTGCTGGAGACGTCTTTGCCGCTTTTTGCCAATTTAAATACGCCTTATCTTTTGTAATTCGAAAGTGTAGACGCACAGGGGGAAAGCAAACACGGAGACAAATATGTGTTGGAGTTGATTTAGAATGTGTTTCAAGGAAGCGGGAAAGGCAGCCTAAACAAACCTAACATTTCCCAGACTTCCTCGGGCTGTCCTGCTTTTGTCCCTGGGCGAGCTTCGGCGCTCGTAGCGGAGTTTAGCTCGAGATTTTTTGGGGATTACGACTCTGACGCGTCACTGTGTAAACACGTTGGGGCCAGACAGATTTACCACCTCCCTCCACCCGGGATTTACAATTTTAGAGGGTATGCAACTTGAATTATGAGAGGAAAATAAGAAAGTCGTGATGATATTAAGTTGTTCGGGGTATAGAATAGACCAGCCAATCATCTGCAGTAAGTTCTCAGAGCCTAAAGCATCAACACACTAAAGCCAACTTGTCAGGACTATACTCTGGGACTCTGGTTTCCTCCCACATACCCAAAACATACATTAAGGCCAAATGGAAACTCTAAATTGTCCCTAGGTGTGAGCGTGAAAATGAATGGTATGTGTGTGTGTGTGTGTGTGTGTGTGTCCTGGTGACCTGACAAGAGTGTGTTCCCTGTCTCATTTTTTGTTTTTTTGGCCAGTGGCAAGTATAAAAAAAAGCAGCTTGTTGTCATTTCAGATTTCTAGACAAAGTTTTAGTGTTTGTGTCTTGTTATCACATAGCACATACTTGCCTCAAAAGCTGTCCTACTTTGCACTTTTAAATGTGTTGGAATGTCTTGTTTTGTCTCTGGCAGACTGCTATCAATACGTTTTGTTAGCTAGAAAGTGGACAGTATCAGTATCAGCATCAGTACTCTAGACGAGCACTAGACGACTGCAGCTTAGTGGGGTCATCCAGGGATCAAAGGTCTGCTGGTCGGATCCAAACTGCCCCTGATGCTACGTCATCTGTGTGTGAACAGTTAAAGCGACTGGATAAGCAGGTTAACCGGGTTAAAAGTAGCCTGCGTCCCCCCGTGCCTGGTTAAGTGCTTTGAGTCCTCGGGGAGACTAGAACCAGTCTATTTACTGTACCAGAGATTTGGGAATTCAATCTACGCATTGTGTGCGATGATGAATCCTTGAAGAGACAATGCACATTATTTAGACCCCACAATGGAAAAAAACCTACATTACATACGACATGAACGACGCGTAGATGAAAGAGCCTGGGCTGTCAAGCGGGACGCGCGCTCAATACGCAGAACACAGCGGCAGAAAAACATTATGAGATGTAGGAACAATAGAGAGACAAAGAGGATCAACAATGCTGCGCCGCTTCATTCAGCATATTCCCAGTTCAGACCAACAACTCAACCTTGCCTCTCCTCATCAAGACAAAACAGGGAGGGAAGAGACGAGAGAACGAGAGAGTGAGAGAGACAGAGAGAGGGAGAGAGAGAGAGAGAGAGAGCAGACAGTGGAGAGGCGTTTTTGAATCGAGAGGGACAGAGTGATCAAGAGGGAGCAATTGAATATGTGAGAGTGTGAGAAAGAAAGGAAGAAGGGAAATAGAGATAGAGTTGGAGAGGGAGGAGGAGGAGGAGCAGAAGAGGAGGAGGAGGGGGAGGAGAGGGAGGAGGAGGGGGAGGAGGGGGAGGAGGAGGAGGCACTGTGCACAATAGGCCTAGACATGAATGCTCCTCGACATTCAGTTCCACACATCCCCTTCAATTTTTACTCTCTAATAGAACTCGCGACTCTCCGCACCCACTCACACTGCGCACAAAGGAAGTGTGTGCATGTGCACACGCATGCGCACACACACACACACACACACACACACACACACACAGGATTACAGCAGCACACACGAACAGAAACACATCTGCTTGAGAACGTGTGCCACTATGACGCACACACGAGCACAAGTGCCAAATACACACACGCGCACACACACGCCTTCACAGAGACACGCATCTGCTTGGGAACATGGGCTGCTACGACACAATGACCACAAGTGACACACATAGAAACGCACACACACACACACACACAAACAGTCACACATGTCAGCTTGGAAACATGTGTGCACAAGTGCCTGCACACATAACAGCAGCACACATGAACAAAGACACATATCTACTTGGGAATATGTATCACTTACAACACATACATGTAAATAAATGTATGGGCAATCTCTCTCTCACACACACACACACGCTCACTTGGAGAACATGTGAACAAATAATAAAACAATATCACATACAACAGGTGAACATGCACACACACAACTGAAAGATCTGTAAAAACACACATGAGAACGGTTGTGATAGTGGACTTCAACTCTGTCAGGTTCAGTAAAACGGTATTAGTCAAGCTGCACGTTTACACGGTCACACTGTGAACTCCTGCCTCCTTTAAAAAAAAAGGGGGAAAAAGCGGCCAATCAATCACTCACAGAGGCCGTCCTGTGCTTCCGACCTCAACGTCTGTGTGGGTGCATATATGTGAAGGTCTTTAAATCATGGAAGCAGCTACTGATGTGTGTGTCTGTGTGTGTGTGTGTGTGTGTGTGTGTGTGTCCATTTGTCAAAGCGTACTCTGTTCTCCCAATATGGCTGTCAGTGTGTGCCGTCAATCATAAGACAGTGGGTGTGTGCGTGAGTGTGTGGACGGGCAGCTCCAGACGAGGTCACCGATAAGGGCTGGCCCTTCGGAGGCCCATCGCTCTCTCTCCCTCCTACAGCCCCAGCATAAATTACTCCCCCGGCTTCAACCGCACAAACTGATGTATGGATATCAGCCTCTCTCTCTCTCTCTCTCTCTCTCTCTCTGTCTGCTGCCTGCCTGCCTGGCTGGCTGGCTGGCTGGCTGAGGGCTTCCTCTTCCTTTCTCTGCTCAACTGATTACAACTGCAGCGTTTCCACAGGATGGGAAGATTTAGAAAGGAGATGTAGAGCGGAGAAAAAAAAAACAAACAAAAACGCTTTTATCTGGCTGCTACCTGCTGGGGTAGTTTATAGCCCCGCAGGCCTGAAAACATTAACACACCAATTAGTATGGGAATTTTCAGATGCTGACATGGAAGTTAAATCGGACCAGAGACAGAATCTGAAGCAAAACATGCAACATCTAACCTGGAAAATTAGTTCAACTGGCCCAACCGGTGGACACCTGACACTCCTGGTTCTTCTTCAATATCCGATTCCTTCGACAATTCCAGCTCAAACATGCAAGACCGGACATGCACGCACTCAATAGCTGTGTCACTCAATTTGGGGAAAAAGTTGCTAAATTTCCGATGAAACCAACGCCCCGTGGCTACAATGTTAACCCTGGAGAAGGCACGGATAACGTCGACATTCAACGACTCCAGTAGGACGACTTTCAGCTGATTAGAAAGTCTAAACTAAACTGAACTCGTGCTATTAAACACATTACAGTGGAGCTTCGACTTATGAACGCCCTATTATATGAAAAAATTCAGAACATGAATTGGCTTTCATGTTGGGGCACTTTTTACACTTATAAACAGTCGTATATTTTAATATTATATTAAAAGAGTTGTATACTTTCACTTTATACGAGTGTTTTTGGGGATATGAATCTCGTATTTTCACAATACCAACATTTTAAGATATGAAAGCCCCTCCAGAACGAAGTACTTTCATCTCTCAAGGTTCCAGTGTGTGCACATACTATACTATACGTTAGGGCGTATGGGCTGAACTTGGGCTCATTAGGCCACAGCGGGGGAGCCACCACGCAGCACCTGCATTTTGCACCCCGCCCCAGGTGACATCATTCAAATGTCTCCCAACACTCCCGGAGTGATGGCAGATTATCTCAGCAATTCACACCTGCCAATCAGTGAGCTGCAGGTGCACGGCAGTAGTGGGGGGGGGGGGGGGGGGGGGGGGGGGGGGGGCGGATAGGTTTGGGAATGCACAGCTGCGTCCGCTCCGGCGGAACAACAAAGCGCGAGTGGAGACTCTGGACAGTCAAGGTTCTGCTGGTAGGAGCAGAGCCTCCTCTGTTTCTGTGTCTGCGCGTGGACGGCGTTGGCCGACGGGCAGCTGGAACGCCTCCAAGGCTTGGACGGCCGTGAAACTCTGTTTAAATCATCGGAACGAAACGAGGAGGTGATGGATTGCGATAAAGGAGCAGCAGACCTTGAGACTTAAGTCCTGGTTGCAGCGTTCAAAACGATGCCGCTGGGTTCAGGGGGAAGAAAAAAAAAACATCCAACGATCGTTTCTATATTTTCAACTAATTCATTCATGGATTGAAGAAACACAGTCGTAAAATTGTCCTGAAAACTCTTGTGGTTTTTGAAGCACATAAAATCATAACGCCTTTAACTTGGAGGACGTCTGTGAGGGGAGATATTCAACCAAAGGAAACGAGTGAATGGCGCTCTGTTAGCACAAAGTGAAGTAGCTTCCACTGTCCACAAAAGACCCACAACCTGAAGAATGTCATGTTTGCTTTTTTCCTTTCTTGCCTTTATGTTCTTTTAGACTTATTTACATGAAATGTTGAGCGCTATGTGTCAACTGTGGCTATTATTCATATGTAGCTTCACATACGTGCCCCTCAGTGTGAATTTAGTCACACAAATTCATTTTTCTGTGTTTGCAAAACATCATTTTTTATGTCATGCATTGGGAACAGCGGCTCCTCTTTGTTTTTTTGTTAAAACATGAAACATCCACTCACCTGTTTATGCATTTCAATATTGAGCCCATAGGACATCTCGTAGTACTGGAAACAGAGAGAGGAGGAACAAAAGAAAAGGTTAAAACACAGACAACAGACCCCTATATGTTTTAACACTCTATATACTTGGATATACGCTATACTGGTTCATCTTCATTTTTATTATGATCTGAATGTCTCATATGCTGCAACTCTGACCAAACAGCTCAAAGAGCGCCTGGAACTTGGGAAAGTGTTTCAGCAGGGACTCGTTTGACCACTGCTCCCCGATCAGATCCATGGGTGCTACAGCCAGAGTTAATTGCCCGACGCTCGCAAATGACTCGAAATTTCCCGGAAAGTGGAGCGAGCGAGCAAAAGCGAGTGCTCTAGAAGGACTGCGAGAGTGACTGCCCATGCAGCACTTGTGTGTGAAAAGCAACCTAGCCCACTCTTGCTTATGATATTGTAGAAATTTGTTCATACCACCCAGCCCGGGCTTAAACTGAACCTGAATGAGATAGCGTTCTTCCATTTTACAGATGAAGAGGAAGACAGATTTTAATAGCTGCTCCACAGAATGTGAATCATAATTCACAATGTTATAAATAAAGAAATGAAAAAAAAACATAATGAAACTAAAACTGCGGAAGGAAATATACATTATCACGTAAAGTAGATATCTCACGATATCCCAGATTTCTGCAAAGTATAAACACGCCTGCTCACGCGTACACAAAGGGATGGCACACAGCCACAAATAGGAAAAGGAACTGAGAGAGAAAGGGAGGCGGAGGAGAGAAAGAGCCTCAGTGAGAGGCTGTGTTTGTGTGTGTGTGTGTGTGTGTGTGTGTGTGTGTGTTTTCAGTGTTAATGAGAGGGCCACCCTCTAGGCGTCAACCCTGTTAATCACCCACTCTATCTGCAGGGGGACTGGCTCTGTCACTGGAAAACAAACTCACAGATCCCTCACACATAAATGTGCACACACACACACACACACACACACACACACACACACACACACACACACACACACACAGGCACAGAGACAGACAGACACACACACACACATTTTTGTCTCTTACTTGGTCTCAAACACCATTGTTGTGTTCTGTTCCATCTCGCACCGACTCATATGTGCATGCACGCTCACTCACCAACACACACACACACACACACACACACACACACACACACACACACACACACACACACACACAGTTTTTTTCTATAACTGCTTGGGCCCACGCAGAAGCTCCCTAAAGTAATTACAGCGCTGGGGAAATGGAGGTGCTGCCACTGGCCGGGGGAGTGGGGCAACCTGATACGCTATTAGAGGAGTGTGTGTGTGTGTCGGGGGGGGGGTTGGGGTGGGGGTTGGGGTAGGGAGCTGGGGGGGGCTCATTGTGGGGATACAAGGCTGGGTCTGCCACTGATGGAGTGGAAGTGCAATTGAAAGCGTACGTGTGCATGGAGTGAGTGTGTGTGTGTGTGTGTGTGTGCGTGTGTGTGTGTGTGTGTGGGGGGGGGGGGGGGGGGGGGTGAGCCGTATTGCATTCATAGTTCAATTTTATCTCAACGTTTTGAGCTGAATCTGAAGATGGTATGAAGCGAGGACCCCCCCTCCCTCCCCACACACACACACACACACACACACACACACTGGGCACTACCAGACCACTACAATAAGCCAGTGGCGTGCTGTATGTGCGAGTCCACTGTGTTGCCGTCTCAAAGCGTTGTTCGATATCCGCGTCTACGACAGGAATGATCAATAACTCCCGTTTTCAGTCATAAATACATTCATCCAAGCCGTGTGTTTTGCGAGGGCTTCAGTGTCTACTGTGCCGCCTTGTGCTGGTTTTTGATGATGCCTCCCGCATCAGAGGTGCTGCACTATTCAGCGTCTGCCAAACATTGATCGGGGAAAAAAAAAATCCCTTCTATTGACATTTTAGATTACTGTTCTTTCCCGTTTTATGGCGAATCCTTTTTCTTTACTTTAGAGAAAGGCGTATACAACATTGCAAATCAAATTTAATGACAACAAGTGTAAAAGCCTGGCCTATATTGCTTGGCCAAACATCACATTCACAATAAGGGCTGTCACTTCAAAAACAATCGCACCGTGGCACGAGAACAAATGTGTAAAAATGCCGCCGCTCTTTTGATATATCACATTAAAGGAAGCTTTTCATATATATATTTTTATGTGTATACTACTGTTATTATTTTTCCTCTTTATTGTCATAATCTTTCATCTTTAGACAGGACTAGTTGCAACGCGGTCACTCCTCGAGCCATTCTTAAGGTGGCACCATGAGATCCACTGAGCACGTCTGACTACAGGTTAAGGCATCAGAGGTGTAACAGTGGCGACACGGTGTCCGTGTTTAGACTCCAAATTGCCGCTGGGTGTGAGTGTGAGGGAGGATGGTGTGTGTGTGTGTCAGCGCCCTGTGATTGACTGGTGACCTGTCCGTGCCTGTTCCCTACGTGCGCTGGAGACAGGCACCCGAAGACGCCCAGAACATGATGTTATGCCCTACAAAGGCAGAACGTCATAGCATCACGTTTGGTCCAAAGTGAGTTCATGTCATTGTGGGGGTATCTGAGACCTCCTCGATCGTGTGAATAAATACCATGAGCCAATTTGACTGTTTTAACGAGAAAATAAAGGACGATGACAGCTGTTGTTACAGCGCTTCGCCTTAGTCGTCAATTAGACTTCAATTATCTTTAATGTGAAAGCATTTTGTCTATCTTTAACACTATACATACTCCACTGCAGAGTAACTTGTCTTATAATGGATTTAATCATGGTGAAAATCAAGAAAATAATGAAAATATCTCAGTTATATGATCACTAGTTAATATTGATAATACGTCAGTTACTGGCTTTTGCCTTTGCATGACTCCTTATTTTTGGCACATGATACAAAAGGCAGAATACAGTAACTGCCAAATAAGGGTCAAAGGTCAATTATTTCTTCATTCCAGCAACTAGTTGTCTCATTTTGGGAGCCCTACATATGAAGCTTTTGTCTGGACAATACAGACAGCTGGAAAAAGTCATTTTTTTCACACTCTGGCAAGTTAATGTCTTTTGCCTTTGTAGGAGAGTATTGTGAAAGGACAAAGCTGGTAAAATACCAAAGGGATGATTGGGAGGTAACAGATCTGGGTAGCATAACAACACTGGAACGGTTTCGATGTTCAATCTGGCCTTGATTTCCAACACGCTGGACGCAGCCAGCAGCTTCTCCAGCACGTGCTGGAAAACGCAATGACAGCGACCCAGCAGGCGACGTGATTGGTCGGCTTTGTGTTTTAATGTTTGCCAATGTGTAACACGTCAAGGAGCAGGGCTGATGAAAACGCCGAGCCAAGCGTGTGTGCGTGGCAGCGAGTCAGACGGCTCGATTTTCCGTTCGGCTTTGGGCTTGTGTTTGCGTTAGCGTGCGTGAAGCTTTTTGTCTGGTTCCGGTCTGTGTTTTCAGTTGGAACAGGGACATTTTTGGTTCATGGATGAAACTGGAAAAATGTCGAGTTAAACAAGTTTGTGTGTGTGTGTGTGTGTGCGGAAGCTAAACATGTGCAAGCGCTTAATTTTTGTTTCCTTATTTTGTGATGATAATCTCAGCCTGCAGGCGGCCACACATCCTGCCGGCCCGCTTGTGTAAACCCGGCTCACTGTGGGGGCTGGTAAACACACAGCTCCACCATCACCTTATTCTGGGAAATTCACCTTATTTAACATAATAAACGTGAGTGGAAGTGAAAATTGTGAATGTCAGAGGTCGGTTATTGTCATTATGCAAACAGATGTGGGAACGTTCCTGCCACTGAGCGTGTTTATGTGCGCGCATGGCAACTATCGGGCTGGCAACGCTTGGGAGAGTGTGTGTGTGTGTG